>JAOPSE010002909.1:0-68745 GCA_029449295.1 Zea luxurians | reverse complement strand
TCTTGGTCAAAAATCCGTAGGTGTTAGCCTTCGGTATTATTGAAAATGGTCGTTCATGGCTATTTTCGACAAAAATGGGGGTTGTGTGGCCATTGATCATCGACTAGAGGCACCTTCATCATGGCTATTTTCGACAAACATTGATCATCGACCAGACTCATACACCCCCACATAGTTTCCTTGCCATAGATCACATTCTTGGATTTCTGGTGGAGACCATTTCTTGTCAAAAATCCGTAGGTGTTAGCCTTCGGTATTATTGAAAATGGTCGTTCATGGCTATTTTCAAAAAAAGGGGGTTGTGGCCATTGATCATCGACCAGAGCTCATACTCACCCCACATATGTTTCCTTGCCATAGATCACATTCTTGGATTTCTGGTGGAGACCATTTCTTGGTCAAAAATCCGTAGGGTTAGCCTTCGTATTATTGAAAATGGTCGTTCATGGCTATTTTGGACAAAAATGGGGGTTGTGTGCCATTGATCGTCGACCAGAGGCTCATACACCTCACCCCACATATGTTTCCTTGCATAGATCACATTCTTGGATTTCTGGTGGAGACCATTTCTTGGTCAAAATCCTACGTGTTAGCCTTGGTATTTTATGGTGCTCATGGGTCGCGGTTCAGGTTATTTTCAAAATCGGCTCATACGGCTATTTTCGACAAAAATGGGGGTTGTGTGGCCATTGATCATCGACCAGAGGCTCATACACCTCACCCCACATATGTTTCCTTGCCATAGATCACATTCTTGGATTTCTGGTGGAGACCATTTCTTGGTCAAAAACCTAGCCACATATGTTTCTTCATAGATTAATTCTTGGATTTCTGGTGGAGACCATTTCTTGGTCAAAATCCGTAGGTGTTAGCCTTCGGTATTATTGAAAATGGTCGTTCATGGCTATTTTCGACAAAAATGGGGGTTGTGTGGCCATTGATCATCGACCAGAGGCTCATACACCTCACCCCACATATGTTTCCTTGCCATAGATCACATTCTTGGATTTCTAGTGGAGACCATTTCTTGGTTAAAAACTCGTACGTGTTAGCCTCTAATATTATTGAAAATGGTTGTTCATGGCTATTTTCGACAAAAATGGGGGTTGTGTGGCCATTGATCATCGACCAGAGGCTCATACACCTCACCCCACATATGTTTCCTTGCCATAGATCACATTCTTGGATTTCTGGTGGAGACCATTACTTGGTCAAAAATCCGTACGTGTTAGCCTTCGGTATTATTGAAAATGGTCGTTCATGGCTATTTTCGACAAAAATGGGGGTTGTGTAGCCATTGATCATCGACCAGAGGCTTGTACACTTCACCCCACATATGTTTTCTTGCCATAGATCAGAATCTTGGATTTCTCGTGGAGACCATTTGTTGGTCAAAAATTCGTAGGTGTTAGCCTTCGGTATTATTGAAAATGGTCGTTCATGGCTATTTTCGACAAAAATGGGGGTTGTGTGGCCATTAATCTTCGACCAGAGGCTCATACACCTCACTACACATATGTTTCCTTGTCGTAGATCACATTCTTGGATTTCTGGTGGAGACCATTTCTTGGTCAAAAATCCGTAGGTGTTAGCCTTCGATATTATTGAAAAATGGTCATTCATGGCTATTTTCGGCAAAATGGGGGTTGTGTGGCCATTGATCGTCGACTAGAGGCTCATACACCTCACCCCACATATGTTTCCTTGTCGTAGATCACATTCTTGGATTTCTGGTGGAGACCATTTCTTGGTCAAAAATCCGTAGGTGTTAGCCTTCGATATTATTGAAAATGGTCATTCATGGCTATTTTCGGCAAAATGGGGGTTGTGTGGCCATTGATCGTCGACCAGAGGCTCATACACCTCACCCCACATATGTTTCCTTGCCATAGATCACATTCTTGGATTTCTGGTGGAGACCATTTCTTGGTCAAAAATCCGTAGGTGTTAGCCTTCGATATTATTGAAAATGGTCGTTCATGGCTATTTTCGAAAAAAATGGGGGTTGTGTGGCCATTGATCATCGACCAGAGGCTCATACACCTCAACCCACATATGTTTCCTTGCCATAGATCACATTCTTGGATTTCTGGTGGAGACCATTTCTTGGTCAAAAATCCGTACGTGTTAGCCTTCGGTATTATTGAAAATGGTCGTTCATGGCTATTTTCGACAAAAATGGGGGTTGTGTGGCCATTGATCATCGACCAGAGGCTCGTACACTTCACCCCACATATGTTTTCTTGCCATAGATCAGAATCTTGGATTTCTCGTGGAGATCATTTGTTGGTCAAAAATTCGTAGGTGTTAGCCTTCGGTATTATTGAAAATGGTCGTTCATGGCTATTTTCGACAAAAATGGGGGTTGTGTGGCCATTGATCATCGACCAGACGCTCATACACCTCACCCCACATATGTTTCCTTGCCATAGATCACATTCTTGGATTTCTGGTGGAGACCATTTCTTGGTCAAAAATCCGTAGGTGTTAGCCTTCGGTATTATTGAAAATGGTCGTTCATGGCTATTTTCGACAAAAATGGGGGTTGTGTGGCCATTGATCATCGACCAGACGCTCATACACCTCACCCCACATATGTTTCCTTGCCATAGATCACATTCTTGGATTTCTGGTGGAGACCATTTCTTGGTCAAAAATCCGTAGGTGTTAGCCTTCGGTATTATTGAAAATGGTCGTTCATGGCTATTTTTCGACAAAAATGGGGGTTGTGTGGCCATTGATCATCGACCAGGCGCTCATACACCTCACCCCACATATGTTTCCTTGTCAGAGATCACATTCTTGGATTTCTGGTGGAGACCATTTCTTGGTCAAAAATCCGTAGGTGTTAGCCTTCGATATTATTGAAAATGGTCGTTCATGGCTATTTTCGACAAAAATGGGGGTTGTGTGGCCATTGATCATCGACCAGAGGCTCATACACCTCACCCCACATATGTTTCCTTGCCATAGATCACATTCTTGGATTTCTGGTGGAGACCATTTCTTGGTCAAAAATCCGTAGGTGTTAGCCTTCGGTATTATTGAAAATGGTCGTTCATGTCTATTTTCGACAAAAATGGGGGTTGTGTGGCCATTGATCATCGACTAGAGGCTCATACACCTTCATTCATGGCTATTTTTCGACAAAAATGGGGTTGTGTGGCCATTGATCATCGACCAGAGGCTCATACACCTCACCCCACATATGTTTCCTTGCCATAGATCACATTCTTGGATTTCTGGTGGAGACCATTTCTTGGTCAAAAATCCGTAGGTGTTATTCTTGGATTTCTGGTGGAGACCATTTCTTGGTTAAAAATCCATAGGTGTTAGCCTTCGATATTATTGAAAATGGTCGTTCATGGCTATTTTCGACAAAAATGGGGGTTGTGTGGCCATTGATCATCGACCAGAGGCTCATACACCTCACCCCACATATGTTTCCTTGCCATAGATCACATTCTTGGATTTCTGGTGGAGACCATTTCTTGGTCAAAAATCCGTAGGTGTTAGCCTTCGGTATTATTGAAAATGGTCGTTCATGGCTATTTTCGACAAAAATGGGGGTTGTGTGGCCATTGATTATCGACCAGAGGCTCATACACCTCACCCCACATATGTTTCCTTGCCATAGATCACATTCTTGGATTTCTGGTGGAGACCATTTCTTGGTCAAAAATCCGTAGGTGTTAGCCTTCGGTATTATTGAAAATGGTCGTTCATGGCTATTTTCGACAAAAATGGGGGTTGTGTGGCCATTGATCATCGACCAGACGCTCATACACCTCACCCCACATATGTTTCCTTGCCATAGATCACATTCTTGGATTTCTGGTGGAGACCATTTCTTGGTCAAAAATCCGTAGGTGTTAGCCTTCGGTATTATTGAAAATGGTCGTTCATGGCTATTTTGACAAAAATGGGGGTTGTGTGGCCATTGATCATCGACCAGGCGCTCATACACCTCACCCCACATATGTTTCCTTGTCAGAGATCACATTCTTGGATTTCTGGTGGAGACCATTTCTTGGTCAAAAATCCGTAGGTGTTAGCCTTCGATATTATTGAAAATGGTCGTTCATGGCTATTTTTGACAAAAATGGGGGTTGTGTGGCCATTGATCATCGACCAGAGGCTCATACACCTCACCCCACATATGTTTCCTTGCCATAGATCACATTCTTGGATTTCTGGTGGAGACCATTTCTTGGTCAAAAATCCGTAGGTGTTAGCCTTCGGTATTATTGAAAATGGTCGTTCATGGCTATTTTCGACAAAAATGGGGGTTGTGTGGCCATTGATCATCGACCAGACGCTCATACACCTCACCCCACATATGTTTCCTTGCCATAGATCACATTCTTGGATTTCTGGTGGAGACCATTTCTTGGTCAAAAATCCGTAGGTGTTAGCCTTCGGTATTATTGAAAATGGTCGTTCATGGCTATTTTCGACAAAATGGGGGTTGTGTGGCCATTGATCATCGACCAGACGCTCATACACCTCACCCCACATATGTTTCCTTGTCATAGATCACATTCTTGGATTTCTGGTGGAGACCATTTCTTGGTCAAAAATCCGTAGGTGTTAGCCTTCGATATTATTGAAAATGGTCGTTCATGGCTATTTTCGACAAAAATGGGGGTTGTGTGGCCATTGATTATCGACCAGAGGCTCATACACCTCACCCCACATATGTTTCCTTGCCATAGATCACATTCTTGGATTTCTGGTGGAGACCATTTCTTGGTCAAAAATCCGTAGGTGTTAGCCTTCGGTATTATTGAAAATGGTCGTTCATGGCTATTTTCGACAAAAATGGGGGTTGTGTGGCCATTGATCATCGACCAGACGCTCATACACCTCACCCCACATATGTTTCCTTGCCATAGATCACATTCTTGGATTTCTGGTGGAGACCATTTCTTGGTCAAAAATCCGTAGGTGTTAGCCTTCGGTATTATTGAAAATGGTCGTTCATGGCTATTTTCGACAAAAATGGGGGTTGTGTGGCCATTGATCATCGACCAGACGCTCATACACCTCACCCCACATATGTTTCCTTGCCATAGATCACATTCTTGGATTTCTGGTGGAGACCATTTCTTGGTCAAAAATCCGTAGGTGTTATTCTTGGATTTCTGGTGGAGACCATTTCTTGGTTAAAAATCCGTAGGTGTTAGCCTTCGATATTATTGAAAATGGTCGTTCATGGCTATTTTCGACAAAAATGGGGGTTGTGTGGCCATTGATCATCGACCAGAGGCTCATACACCTCACCCCACATATGTTTCCTTGCCATAGATCACATTCTTGGATTTCTGGTGGAGACCATTTCTTGGTCAAAAATCCGTAGGTGTTAGCCTTCGGTATTATTGAAAATGGTCGTTCATGGCTATTTTCGACAAAAATGGGGGTTGTGTGGCCATTGATCATCGACCAGAGGCTCATACACCTCACCCCACATATGTTTCCTTGCCATAGATCACATTCTTGGATTTCTGGTGGAGACCATTTCTTGGTCAAAAATCCGTAGGTGTTAGCCTTCGGTATTATTGAAAATGGTCGTTCATGGCTATTTTCGACAAAAATGGGGGTTGTGTGGCCATTGATCATCGACCAGACGCTCATACACCTCACCCCACATATGTTTCCTTGCCATAGATCACATTCTTGGATTTCTGGTGGAGACCATTTCTTGGTCAAAAATCCTGTAGGTGTTAGCCTTCGGTATTATTGAAAATGGTCGTTCATGGCTATTTTCGACAAAAATGGGGGTTGTGTGGCCATTGATCATCGACCAGACGCTCATACACCTCACCCCACATATGTTTCCTTGCCATAGATCACATTCTTGGATTTCTGGTGGAGACCATTTCTTGGTCAAAAATCCGTAGGTGTTATTCTTGGATTTCTGGTGGAGACCATTTCTTGGTTAAAAATCCGTAGGTGTTAGCCTTCGATATTATTGAAAATGGTCGTTCATGGCTATTTTCGACAAAAATGGGGGTTGTGTGGCCATTGATCATCGACCAGAGGCTCATACACCTCACCCCACATATGTTTCCTTGCCATAGATCACATTCTTGGATTTCTAGTGGAGACCATTTCTTGGTCAAAAATCCGTAGGTGTTAGCCTTCGGTATTATTGAAAATGGTCGTTCATGGCTATTTTCGACAAAAATGGGGGTTGTGTGGCCATTGATCATCGACCAGAGGCTCATACACCTCACCCCACATATGTTTCCTTGCCATAGATCACATTCTTGGATTTCTGGTGGAGACCATTTCTTGGTCAAAAATCCGTAGGTGTTAGCCTTCGGTATTATTGAAAATGGTCGTTCATGGCTATTTTCGACAAAAATGGGGGTTGTGTGGCCATTGATCATCGACCAGACGCTCATACACCTCACCCCACATATGTTTCCTTGCCATAGATCACATTCTTGGATTTCTGGTGGAGACCATTTCTTGGTCAAAAATCCGTAGGTGTTAGCCTTCGGTATTATTGAAAATGGTCGTTCATGGCTATTTTCGACAAAAATGGGGGTTGTGTGGCCATTGATCATCGACCAGACGCTCATACACCTCACCCCACATATGTTTCCTTGTCAGAGATCACATTCTTGGATTTCTGGTGGAGACCATTTCTTGGTCAAAAATCCGTAGGTGTTAGCCTTCGATATTATTGAAAATGGTCGTTCATGGCTATTTTTGACAAAAATGGGGGTTGTGTGGCCATTGATCGTCGACCAGAGGCTCATACACCTCACCCCACATATGTTTCCTTGCCATAGATCACATTCTTGGATTTCTGGTGGAGACCATTTCTTGGTCAAAAATCCGTAGGTGTTAGCCTTCGGTATTATTGAAAATGGTCGTTCATGTCTATTTTCGACAAAAATGGGGGTTGTGTGGCCATTGATCATCGACTAGAGGCTCATACACCTTCATTCATGGCTATTTTCGACAAAAATGGGGGTTGTGTGGCCATTGATCATCGACCAGAGGCTCATACACCTCACCCCACATATGTTTCCTTGCCATAGATCACATTCTTGGATTTCTGGTGGAGACCATTTCTTGGTCAAAAATCCGTAGGTGTTATTCTAGGATTTCTGGTGGAGACCATTTCATTGGTTAAAAATCCGTAGGTGTTAGCCTTCGATATTATTGAAAATGGTCGTTCATGGCTATTTTCGACAAAAATGGGGGTTGTGTGGCCATTGATCATCGACGAGAGGCTCATACACCTCACCCCACATAAGTTTCCTTGCCATAGATCACATTCTTGGATTTTTGGTGGAGACCATTTCTTGGTCAAAAACTCGTACGTGTTAGCCTTCGATATTATTGAAAATGGTCGTTCATGGCTATTTTCGACAAAAATGGGGGTTGTGTGGCCATTGATCATCGACCAGAGGCTCATACACCTCACCCCACATATGTTTCCTTGCCATAGATCACATTCTTGCATTTCTGGTGGAGACCATTTCTTGGTCAAAAATCCGTAGGTGTTAGCCTTCGGTATTATTGAAAATGGTCGTTCATGGCTATTTTCGACAAAAATGGGGGTTGTGTGGCCATTGATCATCGACCAGACGCTCATACACCTCACCCCACATATGTTTCCTTGCCATAGATCACATTCTTGGATTTCTGGTGGAGACCATTTCTAGGTCAAAAATCTGTAGGTGTTAGCCTTCGGTATTATTGAAAATGGTCGTTCATGGCTATTTTCGACAAAAATGGGGGTTGTGTGGCCATTGATCATCGACCAGACGCTCATACACCTCACCCCACATATGTTTCCTTGTCGTAGATCACATTCTTGGATTTCTGGTGGAGACCATTTCTTGGTCAAAAATCCGTAGGTGTTAGCCTTCGATATTATTGAAAATGGTCGTTCATGGCTATTTTTGACAAAAATGGGGGTTGTGTGGCCATTGATCGTCGACCAGAGGCTCATACACCTCACCCCACATATGTTTCCTTGCCATAGATCACATTCTTGGATTTCTGGTGGAGACCATTTCTTGGTCAAAAATCCGTAGGTGTTAGCCTTCGGTATTATTGAAAATGGTCGTTCATGGCTATTTTCGACAAAAATGGGGGTTGTGTGGCCATTGATCATCGACTAGAGGCTCATACACCTTCATTCATGGCTATTTTCGACAAAAATGGGGGTTGTGTGGCCATTGATCATCGACCAGAGGCTCATACACCAATCCCCACATATGTTTCCTTGCCATAGATCACATTCTTGGATTTCTGGTGGAGACCATTTCTTGGTCAAAAATCCATAGGTGTTAGCCTTCGGTATTATTGAAAATGGTCGTTCATGGCTATTTTCATAAAAAATGGGGGTTGTGTGGCCATTGATCATCGACCAGAGGCTCATACACCTCACCCCACATATGTTTCCTTGCCATAGATCACATTCTTGGATTTCTGGTGGAGACCATTTCTTGGTCAAAAATCCGTAGGTGTTAGCCTTCAGGTATTATTGAAAATGGTCGTTCATGGCTATTTTTGGCAAAAATGGGGGTTGTGTGGCCATTGATCGTCGACCAGAGGCTCATACACCTCACCCCACATATGTTTCCTTGACATAGATCACATTCTTGGATTTCTGGTGGAGACCATTTCTTGGTCAAAAATCCATACGTGTTAGCCTTTGGTATTTTTGAAAATGGTCGCTCATGGCTATTTTTAAGGTCGCTCATGGCTATTTTCAAGGTCGCTCATGGCTATTTTCATAAATACCGAAGGCTAACACCTACGGATCTTTGACCAAGAAATGGGGGTTGTGTGGCCATTGATCATCGACCCGAGGCTCATACACCTCACCCCACATATGTTTCCTTGCCATAGATCACATTCTTGGATTTCTGGTGGAGACCATTTCTTGGTCAAAACCTCACCCCACATATGTTTCCTTGCCATAGATTACATTCTTGGATTTCTGGTGGAGACCATTTCTTGGTCAAAATCCGTAGGTGCTAGCCTTCGTATTATTGAAAATGGTCGTTCATGGCTATTTTCGACAAAAATGGGGGTTGTGTGGCCATTGATCATCGACCAGAGGCTCATACACCTCACCCCACATATGTTTCCTTGCCATAGATCACATTCTTGGATTTCTAGTGGAGACCATTTCTTGGTTAAAAACTCGTACGTGTTAGCCTCTAATATTATTGAAAATGGTTGTTCATGGCTATTTTCGACAAAAATGGGGGTTGTGTGGCCATTGATCATCGACCAGAGGCTCATACACCTCACCCCACATATGTTTCCTTGCCATAGATCACATTCTTGGATTTCTGGTGGAGACCATTACTTGGTCAAAAATCCGTACGTGTTAGCCTTCGGTATTATTGAAAATGGTCGTTCATGGCTATTTTCGACAAAAATGGGGGTTGTGTAGCCATTGATCATCGACCAGAGGCTTGTACACTTCACCCCACATATGTTTTCTTGCCATAGATCAGAATCTTGGATTTCTCGTGGAGACCATTTGTTGGTCAAAAATTCGTAGGTGTTAGCCTTCGGTATTATTGAAAATGGTCGTTCATGGCTATTTTCGACAAAAATGGGGGTTGTGTGGCTATTGATCTTCGACCAGAGGCTCATACACCTCACTACACATATGTTTCCTTGTCGTAGATCACATTCTTGGATTTCTGGTGGAGACCATTTCTTGGTCAAAAATCCGTAGGTGTTAGCCTTCGATATTATTGAAAATGGTCATTCATGGCTATTTTCGGCAAAATGGGGGTTGTGTGGCCATTGATCGTCGACCAGAGGCTCATACACCTCACCCCACATATGTTTCCTTGTCGTAGATCACATTCTTGGATTTCTGGTGGAGACCATTTCTTGGTCAAAAATCCGTAGGTGTTAGCCTTCGATATTATTGAAAATGGTCATTCATGGCTATTTTCGGCAAAATGGGGGTTGTGTGGCCATTGATCGTCGACCAGAGGCTCATACACCTCACCCCACATATGTTTCCTTGCCATAGATCACATTCTTGGATTTCTGGTGGAGACCATTTCTTGGTCAAAAATCCGTAGGTGTTAGCCTTCGATATTATTGAAAATGGTCGTTCATGGCTATTTTCGAAAAAATGGGGGTTGTGTGGCCATTGATCATCGACCAGAGGCTCATACACCTCACCCCACATATGTTTCCTTGCCATAGATCACATTCTTGGATTTCTGGTGGAGACCATTTCTTGGTCAAAAATCCGTACGTGTTAGCCTTCGGTATTATTGAAAATGGTCGTTCATGGCTATTTTCGACAAAAATGGGGGTTGTGTGGCCATTGATCATCGACCAGAGGCTCGTACACTTCACCCCACATATGTTTTCTTGCCATAGATCAGAATCTTGGATTTCTCGTGGAGACCATTTGTTGGTCAAAAATTCGTAGGTGTTAGCCTTCGGTATTATTGAAAATGGTCGTTCATGGCTATTTTCGACAAAAATGGGGGTTGTGTGGCCATTGATCATCGACCAGACGCTCATACACCTCACCCCACATATGTTTCCTTGCCATAGATCACATTCTTGGATTTCAGGTGGAGACCATTTCTTGGTCAAAAGTCCGTAGGTGTTAGCCTTCGATATTATTGAAAATGGTCATTCATGGCTATTTTTGACAAAAATGGGGGTTGTGTGGCCATTGATCTTCCACCAGAGGCTCATACACCTCACCCCACATATGTTTCCTTGCCATAGATCACATTCTTGGATTTCTGGTGGAGACCATTTCTTGGTCAAAAATTCGTAGGTGTTAGCCTTCGGTATTATTGTAAATGGTCATTCTATGGCAAGGAAACATATGTGGGGTGAAGTGTATGAGCGTCTGGTCGATGATCAATGGCCACACAACCCCCATTTTTGCCGAAAATAGCCATGAGCGACCATTTTCAATAATACTAGAGGCTAAGACCTACGGATTTTTGCCCATGAAATGGTCTCCACCAGAAATCCAAGAATGTGATCTATGGCAAGGAAACATATGTGGGGTGAGGTGTATGAGCCTCTGGTCGATGATCAATGGCCACACAACCCCCTTTTTTTGTCGAAAATAGCCATGAACGACCATTTTCAATAATATTGAAGGCTAACACCTACGGATTTTTCACCAAGAAATGGTCTCCACCAGAAATCCAAGAATGTGATCTACAACAAGGAAACATATGTGGGGTGAGGTGTATGAGCCTCTGGTCGACGATCAATGGCCACACAACCCCCATTTTGCCGAAAATAGCCATGAATGACCATTTTCAATAATACCGAAGGCTAACACCTACGGATTTTTGACCAAGAAATGGTCTCCACCAGAAATCCAAGAATGTGATCTATGGCAAGGAAACATATGTGGGGTGAGGTGTACGAGCATCTGGTCGATGATCAATGGCCACACAACCCCCATTTTTGTCAAAAATTGCCATGAACGACTATTTTCAATAATACCGAAGGCTAACACCTACGGATTTCTGACCAAGAAATCGTCTCCACCAGAAATCCAAAAATGTGATATATGGCAAGGAAACATATGTGGGGTGAGGTGTACGAGACTCTGGTCGATGATCAATGGCCACACAACCCCCATTTTTGTCGAAAATAGCCATGAACGACATTTTCAATAATACCAAATGCTAACACCTACGGATTTTTGACCAAAAATGGTCTCCACCAGAAATCCAAGAATGTGATCTATGGCAAGGAAACATATGTGGGGTGAGGTGTACGAGCCTCTGGTCGATGATCAATGGCCACACAACCCCCATTTTTGTCGAAAATAGCCATGAACGACCATTTTCAAAAATACCGAAGACTAACACCTACAGATTTTTGACCAAGAAATGGTCTCCACCAGAAATCCAAGAATGTGATCTATGGCAAGGAAACATATGTGGTTGAGGTGTACGAGCCTCTGGTCGATGATCAATGGCCACACAACCCCCATTTTTGTCGAAAATAGCCATGAACGACCATTTTCAATAATACCGAAGGCTAACACGTACGAGTTTTTGACCAAGAAATGGTCTCCACCAGAAATCCAAGAATGTGATCTATGGCAAGGAAACATATGTGGGGTGAGGTTTATGAGCCTCTAGTCGATGATACATGGCCACACAACCCCCATTTTTTATGAAAATAGCCATGAGCGACCTTGAAAATAGCCATGAGCGACCATTTTCAATAATACTAGAGGCTAACACCTACGGATTTTAGACCAAGAAATGGTCTCCACCAGAAATCCAAGAATGTGATCTATGGCAAGGAAACATATGTGGGTGTCGAAAATAGCCATGAACGACCATTTTCAATAATACCGAAGGCTAACACCTACGGATTTTTGACCAAGAAATGGTCTCCACCAGAAATCCAAGAATGTAATCTATGGCAAGGAAACATATGTGGGGTGAGGTTTATGAGCCTCTAGTCGATGATAAATGGCCACACAACCCCCATTTTTTATGAAAATAGCCATGAGCGACCATTTTCAATAATACTAGAGGCTAAGACCTACGGATTTTTGACCAAGAAATGGTTGAAAGGGAATTAGGCTTACACCTAGTTCCTATATAATTTTGGTGGTTGAATTGCCCAACACAAACAATTGGACTGACTAGTTTTGCTCTAGATTATATGTTCTACAGGTGCCAAAGGTTCATCTATAACCATACTAAATCGACTGTCCGAAATACCGTAGATTATTCCGGACAGGAGAAGCTTTTTGGAAAAACAGGCCAAGCGCGGACTGTCCGGGCCCTTGCGGCGGACCGTCCGCGACACAAGGATGTCACTCGGCCAGAACCAATGCAAAAATCGAAGTCTACACTATGGACTGTCCGGAGGAAAAGCAAAGACCGTCCGAGCCCTTGCGCGGACCGTCCGGCCTCTGGCGCGGACCGTCCGGTAGGTGAGAAACCGAAAAACCCGAAGGTGACGGGTTCGGAGAAATGAATTATAGCGGGTTCGCGGACCGTCCGGGCCAGGATCGCGGACCGTCCGCGACTGGGTCTGTCTGACATCTGACAACGCATTAAATGCAATATAGCCGTTGATATAGCCGTTACTGCTGACCGTTGCATTTTCAGCCGTTGATCTACTGGGGCGGACCGTCCGGACCTGGCACGCGGACCGTCCGCGCTCAGTAGAATGGAGCAACGGCTAGGAAGTGGTTGGTGGCTATAAATACAACCCCAACCACCTCCATTCACTTCATCCAAGCATTCCAACCTTCAACATTCAATACAAGAGCTAGCATTCCATTCCAAGACACATTCAAAGCCTCCATCTCTCCAAGTTTCACAATTGAGAAAAGAGATCATTAGTGATTAGTGACTTGAGAGAGAAAGTGATCCGTGTGTTATTCGTCGCTCTTGTCGCTTGGCCTTTTTGCAATCGTGCTTTCTCGATTCTTTCATTACGATCAAGCACTCACTTGTAATCGAGGCAAGAGGCACCAATTGTGTGGTGGCCCTTGTGGGAACTTTGTGTTCCAAGTGATTGAGAAGAGAAAGCTCACTCGATCCGTGGGATCGTTTGAGAGAGGGAAGGGTTGAAAGAGACCCGGCCTTTGTGGCCTCCTCAACGGGGAGTAGGTTTGCAAGAACCGAACCTCGGTAAAACAAATCCGCGTGTCACACTCTTCATTTGCTTGCGATTTGTTTTCCACCCTCTCTCGCGGACTCGTTTCTTTATTACTAACGCTAACCCGGCTTGTAGTTGTGTTTATATTTGTAAATTTCAGTTTCGCCCTATTCACCCCCCCTCTAGGCGACTTTCAATTGGTATCAAAGCTCGGTGCTTCATTAGAGCCTAACCGCTCGAAGTGATGTCGGGAGATCACGCCAAGAAGGAGATGGAGACCGGCGAAAAGCCCACTACAAGCCACGGGAGCACTTCATCGGAAGAGTCCCGCACCAAAAGGAGGGAGAAGAAGAAGAGCTCCTCCAACAAAGGGAAGGAGAAGAAATCTTCTTCTCACCACAAAGAGAAGAAGGAAAAATCTTCTTCCCACAAGCCGCATCGAAGCGGGGACAAGCAAAAGAGGATGAGGAAAGTGGTCTACTACGAGACCGACACTTCATCAACATCAACCTCCGACTCCGATGCGCCCTCCGTAACTTCTAAACGCCAAGAGCGTAAGAAGTTTAGTAAGATCCCCCTACACTATTCTCGCATTTCTAAACATGCACCTCTACTTTCCGTCCCATTAGGCAAACCACCAACTTTTGATGGTGAAGATTATGCTAGGTGGAGTGATTTAATGAGATTTCATCTAACCTCACTCCACAAAAGTATATGGGATGTTGTTGAGTTTGGTGCACAGGTACCGTCAGTAGGGGATAAAGACTATGACGAGGATGAGGTGGCCCAAATCGAGCACTTCAACTCTCAAGCGACAACAATACTCCTCGCCTCTTTGAGTAGAGAGGAGTATAACAAAGTTCAAGGGTTGAAGAGCGCCAAGGAGGTTTGGGATGTGCTCAAAACCGCGCACGAGGGAGACGAGCTCACCAAGATCACCAAGCGGGAAACGATCGAGGGGGAGCTCGGTCGGTTCTGGCTTCGCAAAGGGGAGGAGCCACAACATATGTACAACCGGCTCAAGACCTTGGTGAACCAAGTGCGCAACCTCGGGAGCGTAAAGTGGGATGACCACGAGGTGGTTAAGGTTATTCTAAGATCTCTTATTTTCCTTAACCCTACTCAAGTTCAATTAATTCATGGTAATCGTAGATATACTAAAATGACCCCCGAGGAAGTTATCGGGCATTTTGTAAGTTTTGAGTGCATGGTCGAAGGCTCAAGGAAGATCAACGAGCTTGATGATCCATCTACATCCGAAGCTCAACCCGTCGCATTCAAAGCGACGGAAGAAAAGAAGGAGGAGTCTACACCAAATCGACAACCAATAGACGCCTCCAAGCTTGACAATGAAGAAATGGCGCTAGTCATCAAGAGCTTCCGCCAAATCCTCAAACAGAGGAGGGGGAAAGACTACAAGTCCCGCTCCAAGAAGGTTTGCTACAAATGTGGTAAGCCCGGTCATTTTATTGCTAAATGTCCTATATCAAGTGACAGTGACCGAGGCAACGACAAGAAAGGGAGAAGAAAGGAGAAGAAGAGGTACTACAAGAAGAAGGGCGGAGATGCCCATGTTTGTCGGGAGTGGGATTCCGACGAAAGCTCAAGCGACTCCTCCGACGACGAGGACGCCGCCAACATCGCCGTCACCAAGGGACTTCTCTTCCCAAACGTCGGCCACAAGTGCCTCATGGCAAAGGACGGCAAAAAGAAGGTAAAATCCAAATCATCCACTAAATATGAGTCTTCTAGTGATGATAATGCTAGTGATGAGGAGGATAACTTGCGCTCTCTTTTTGCCAACCTCAACATGCAACAAAAAGAAAAACTTAATGAATTGATTAGTGCCATTCATGAAAAGGATGATCTCTTGGACACCCAAGAGGACTTCCTTATTAAAGAAAATAAGAAGCATGTTAAGGTTAAAAATGCTTATGCTCTAGAAGTAGAAAAATGTGAAAAATTATCTAGTGAGCTAAGCACTTGCCGTGAGATGATTGACAACCTTAGGAATGAAAATGCTAGTTTAAATAAGGTTGATTCACATGTTTGCAATGTTTCAATTCCCAATCCTAGAGATAATAATGATGATTTGCTTGCTAGGATTGATGAATTAAACATTTCCCTTGCTAGCCTTAGAGATGAAAATAAAAAATTGCTTGCTAAGGCTAAAGATTTTGATGTTTGCAAAATTACAATTTCCGATCTTAGAGATAAGAATGATATACTTCATGCTAAGATTGTTGAACTTAATTCTTGCAAACCCTCTACATCTACCATTGAGCATGTCACTATTTGCACTAGATGTAGAGATATTGATGTAGATGCTATTCATGATCACATGATTTTAATTAAACAACAAAATGATCATATAGCTAAATTAGATGCTAAAATTGCCGAGCACAACCTAGAAAATGAGAAATTTAAATTTGCTCGTAGCATGCTTTATAATGGGAGACGCCCTGGCATCAAGGATGGCATTGGCTTCCAAAGGGGAGACAATGTCAAACTTAATGCCCCTCCTAAAAGATTGTCCAATTTTGTTAAGGGCAAGGCTCCCATGCCTCAGGATAACGAGGGTTACATTTTATACCCTGCCGGTTATCCCGAGGACAAAATTAGAAAAATTCATTCTAGGAAGTCTCACTCTGGTTCTAACCATGCTTTTATGTATAAGAGTGAGACATCTAGCTCTAGGCAACCAACCCGTGCTAGGTTGTCTAGAAAGAAAACTCCTAGTGCATCAAATGATCAAAACATTTCCTTTAAAACTTTTGATGCATCTTATGTTTTAACTAACAAATCCGGCAAGGTAGTTGCCAAATATGTTGGGGGCAAGCACAAGGGGTCAAAGACTTGTGTTTGGGTACCCAAAGTTCTTGTGTCTAATGCCAAAGGACCCAAAACCATTTGGGTACCTAAAGTCAAGAACTAAACTTGTTTTGTAGGTTTATGCATCCGGGGGCTCAAGTTGGATACTCGACAGCGGGTGCACGAACCACATGACAGGGGAGAAGAAAATGTTCTCCTCCTATGAGAAAAACCAAGATCCCCAACGAGCTATCACATTCGGGGATGGAAATCATGGTTTGGTCAAAGGTTTGGGTAAAATTGCTATATCTCCGGACCATTCCATTTCCAATGTTTTTCTTGTTGATTCCTTAGATTACAACTTGCTTTCTGTTTCCCAATTATGTCAAATGGGCTACAACTGTCTATTCACTGATATAGGTGTCACTGTCTTTAGAAGAAGTGATGATTCAATAGCATTTAAGGGAGTGTTAGAGGGTCAGCTATACTTGGTAGATTTTGATAGAGCTGAACTCGACACTTGCTTAATTGCTAAGACTAACATGGGTTGGCTCTGGCACCGCCGACTACTCATGTTGGGATGAAGAATCTTCATAAGCTTCTAAAGGGAGAACACATTTTAGGACTAACAAATGTTCATTTTGAGAAAGACAGGATTTGTAGCGCATGCCAAGCAGGAAAGCAAGTTGGCTCTCATCATCCGCATAAGAACATAAAAACGACCGACAGGCCACTGGAGCTCCTGCACATGGATCTATTCGGCCCAATAGCCTACATAAGCATCGGCGGGAGTAAGTACTGTCTAGTTATTGTGGATGATTATTCTCGCTTCACTTGGGTATTCTTTTTACAGGAAAAATCTCAAACCCAAGAAACCTTAAAGGGATTCTTGAGACGGGCTCAAAATGAGTTCGGCTTAAGGATCAAGAAAATTAGAAGCGACAACGGGACGGAGTTCAAGAACTCTCAAATCGAAGGCTTCCTTGAGGAGGAGGGAATCTAGCATGAGTTCTCTTCTCCCTACACACCTCAACAAAATGGTGTAATGGAGAGGAAGAATAGAACTCTATTGGACATGGCAAGGACCATGCTTGATGAGTACAAGACTTCGGATCGGTTTTGGGCCGAGGCGGTCAACACCGCTTGCTACGCCATCAACCGGTTATATCTTCACCGAATCCTCAAGAAGACATCGTATGAACTCCTAACCGGTAAAAAGCCCAACATTTCATATTTTAGAGTCTTTGGTAGCAAATGCTTTATTCTAGTTAAAAGAGGTAGAAAATCTAAATTTGCTCCTAAGACTGTAGAAGGCTTTTTACTTGGTTATGACTCAAACACAAGGGCATATAGGGTCTTTAACAAGTCCACCGGACTAGTTGAAGTCTCATGTGACGTTGTGTTTGATGAAACTAACGGCTCTCAAGTAGAGCATGTTGATCTTGATGAGATAGGTGATGACGAGGCTCCGTGCATCGCGTTAAGGAACATGTCCATCGGGGATGTGTGTCCTAAGGAATCCAAAGAGTCCTCCAAACACACAAGATCAACCATCCTCCTCCACGCAAGCATCTCCACCAACTCAAAATGAGGATGAAGCTCAAGTTGATGAAGTAGAAGATCAAGCAAATGAGCCACCTCAAGATGATGGCAATGATCAAGGGGGAGATGCAAATGAGGAAGACAAGGAGGATGAAGAGCAAAGGCCGCCACACCCAAGAGTCCACCAAGCAATCCAACGAGATCACCCCGTCGACACCATCCTCGGCGACATTCATAAGGGGGTAACCACTAGATCTCGTGTTGCACACTTTTGCGAACATTACTCGTTTGTTTCCTCTATTGAGCCACACAGGGTAGAGGAAGCACTTCAAGATTCGGATTGGGTGGTGGCAATGCAAGAGGAACTCAACAACTTCACTAGGAATGAGGTATGGCATTTAGTTCCACGTCCTAACCAAAATGTTGTAGGAACCAAATGGGTCTTCCGCAACAAGCAAGATGAGCATGGTGTGGTGACAAGGAACAAAGCTCGACTTGTGGCCAAGGGATACTCCCAAGTCGAAGGTTTGGATTTCGGTGAAACCTATGCACCCGTAGCTAGGCTTGAGTCAATTCGAATATTATTGGCCTATGCTACTTACCATGGCTTTAAGCTTTATCAAATGGACGTGAAAAGTGCCTTCCTCAATGGACCAATCAAGGAAGAGGTCTATGTTGAGCAACCTCCCGGCTTTGAAGACAGTGAGTATCCTAACCATGTCTATAAGCTCTCTAAGGCGCTTTATGGGCTCAAGCAAGCCCCAAGAGCATGGTATGAATGCCTTAGAGATTTCCTTATTGCAAATGGCTTCAAAGTCGGAAAGGCCGATCCCACACTCTTTACTAAAACTCTTGAAAATGACTTGTTTGTATGCCAAATTTATGTTGATGATATTATATTTGGGTCTACTAATGAGTCTACATGTGAAGAGTTTAGTAGGATCATGACACAGAAGTTCGAGATGTCTATGATGGGGGAGTTGAAGTATTTTCTAGGATTCCAAGTCAAACAACTCCAAGAGGGCACCTTCATCAGCCAAACGAAGTACACTCAAGACATTCTAACCAAGTTTGGGATGAAGGATGCCAAACCCATCAAGACACCCATGGGAACTAATGGGCATCTCGACCTCGACACGGGAGGTAAGTCCGTGGATCAAAAGGTATACCGGTCGATGATAGGTTCTTTACTCTATTTATGTGCATCTCGACCGGATATTATGCTTTCCGTATGCATGTGTGCAAGATTCCAAGCCGACCCTAAGGAAGCTCACCTTACGACCGTAAAACGAATCTTGAGATATTTGGCTTATACTCCTAAGTTTGGGCTTTGGTATCCTTGGGGATCCACATTTGATTTGATTGGTTATTCGGATGCCGATTGGGCGGGGTGTAAAATCAATAGGAAGAGCACATCGGGGACTTGCCAGTTCTTGGGAAGATCCTTGGTGTCTTGGGCTTCAAAGAAGCAAAATTCGGTCGCTCTTTCCACCGCCGAAGCCGAGTATATTGCCGCAGGCCATTGTTGCGCGCAATTGCTTTGGATGAGGCAAACCCTGCGGGACTACGGTTACAAATTAACCAAAGTTCCTTTGCTATGTGATAATGAGAGTGCAATCAAAATGGTCGACAATCCCGTCGAGCATAGCCGCACTAAACACATAGCCATTCGGTATCACTTTTTGAGGGATCACCAACAAAAGGGAGATATCGAGATTTCTTACATTAATACTAAAGATCAATTAGCCGATATCTTTACCAAGCCTCTTGATGAACAATCTTTTAACAAACTTGGGCATGAGCTCAATATTCTTGATTCGCGCAATTTCTTTTGCTAGCTTGCACATATAGCTCATTTTATATACCTTTGATCATGTCTCTTTCATATGCTATGACTAATGTGTTTTCAAGTCTATTTCAAACCAAGTCATAGGTGTATTGAAAGGGAATTGGAGTCTTCGGCGAAGACAAAGGCTTCCACTACGTAACTCATCCTTCGCTGTCGCTCCAAGCAACTCTCCGTTCAAGGGGGAGAAAACTTGAGCACCAAGCAAAAGGACTTCGTCTTTGGTATAATCTTAACTCATTTATTTATGACCAAAGGGGAAGAAAGCACTTCGAGGGCTCTAATGATTCCGTTTTTGGCGATTCATGCCAAAGGGGGAGAAAGTAAGAGCCCAAAGCAAAAGGACCGCACCACCACCAATTTCAAAAACTTAACTTAAGTGTTGAATATTTTCAATTGGTATCCTATTGTGTTCAAAAGGGGGAGAAAGTAGTATTTCAAAATGATACATCAAAACCCTCTTGAACACTAAGAGGAGAATCTCATTTAGGGGGAGTTTTGTTTAGTCAAAGGAAAAGCATTTGAAACAGGGGGAGAAAATTTCAAATCTTGAAAATGCTTCTCAAAATCTTATTCATTTGCCTTTGACTATTTGCAAAAGAACTTTGAAAAGATTTACAAAAGATTTTGCAAAAACAAAACATGTGGTGCAAGCGTGGTCCAAAATGTTAAAAATGAAGAAACAATCCATGCATATCTTGTAAGCATTTATATTGGCTCAATTCCAAGCAACCTTTGCACTTACATTATGCAAACTAGTTCAATTATGCACTTCTACATTTGCTTTGGTTTGTGTTGGCATCAATCACCAAAAAGGGGGAGATTGAAAGGGAATTAGGCTTACACCTAGTTCCTATATAATTTTGGTGGTTGAATTGCCCAACACAAACAATTGGACTGACTAGTTTTGCTCTAGATTATATGTTCTACAGGTGCCAAAGGTTCATCTATAACCATACTAAATCGACTGTCCGAAATACCGTAGATTATTCCGGACAGGAGAAGCTTTTTGGAAAAACAGGCCAAGCGCGGACTGTCCGGGCCCTTGCGGCGGACCGTCCGCGACACAAGGATGTCACTCGGCCAGAACCAATGCAAAAATCGAAGTCTACACTATGGACTGTCCGGAGGAAAAGCAAAGACCGTCCGAGCCCTTGCGCGGACCGTCCGGCCTCTTGCGCGGACCGTCCGGTAGGTGAGAAACCGAAAAACCCGAAGGTGACGGGTTCGGAGAAATGAATTATAGCGGGTTCGCGGACTGTCCGGGCCAGGATCGCGGACCGTCCGCGACTGGGTCTGTCTGACATCTGACAACGCATTAAATGCAATATAGCCGTTGATATAGCCGTTACTGCTGACCGTTGCATTTTCAGCCGTTGATCTACTGGGGCGGACCGTCCGGACCTGGCACGCGGACCGTCCGCGCTCAGCAGAATGGAGCAACGGCTAGGAAGTGGTTGGTGGCTATAAATACAACCCCAACCACCTCCATTCACTTCATCCAAGCATTCCAACCTTCAACATTCAATACAAGAGCTAGCATTCCATTCCAAGACACATTCAAAGCCTCCATCTCTCCAAGTTTCACAATTGAGAAAAGAGATCATTAGTGATTAGTGACTTGAGAGAGAAAGTGATCCGTGTGTTATTCGTCGCTCTTGTCGCTTGGCCTTTTTGCAATCGTGCTTTCTTGATTCTTTCATTACGATCAAGCACTCACTTGTAATCGAGGCAAGAGGCACCAATTGTGTGGTGGCCCTTGTGGGAACTTTGTGTTCCAAGTGATTGAGAAGAGAAAGCTCACTCGATCCGTGGGATCGTTTGAGAGAGGGAAGGGTTGAAAGAGACCCGGCCTTTGTGGCCTCCTCAACGCGGAGTAGGTTTGCAAGAACCGAACCTCGGTAAAACAAATCCGCGTGTCACACTCTTCATTTGCTTGCGATTTGTTTTCCACCCTCTCTCGCGGACTCGTTTCTTTATTACTAACGCTAACCCGGCTTGTAGTTGTGTTTATATTTTGTAAATTTCAGTTTCGCCCTATTCACCCCCCCCCTCTAGGCGACTTTCAATTGGTATCAAAGCTCGGTGCTTCATTAGAGCCTAACCGCTCGAAGTGATGTCGGGAGATCACGCCAAGAAGGAGATGGAGACCGGCGAAAAGCCCACTACAAGCCACGGGAGCACTTCATCGGAAGAGTCCCGCACCAAAAGGAGGGAGAAGAAGAAGAGCTCCTCCAACAAAGGGAAGGAGAAGAAATCTTCTTCTCACCACAAAGAGAAGAAGGAAAAATCTTCTTCCCACAAGCCGCATCGAAGCGGGGACAAGCAAAAGAGGATGAGGAAAGTGGTCTACTACGAGACCGACACTTCATCAACATCAACCTCCGACTCCGATGCGCCCTCCGTAACTTCTAAACGCCAAGAGTGTAAGAAGTTTAGTAAGATCCCCCTACACTATTCTCGCATTTCTAAACATGCACCTCTACTTTCCGTCCCATTAGGCAAACCACCAACTTTTGATGGTGAAGATTATGCTAGGTGGAGTGATTTAATGAGATTTCATCTAACCTCACTCCACAAAAGTATATGGGATGTTGTTGAGTTTGGTGCACAGGTACCGTCAGTAGGGGATAAAGACTATGACGAGGATGAGGTGGCCCAAATCGAGCACTTCAACTCTCAAGCGACAACAATACTCCTCGCCTCTTTGAGTAGAGAGGAGTATAACAAAGTTCAAGGGTTGAAGAGCGCCAAGGAGGTTTGGGATGTGCTCAAAACCGCGCACGAGGGAGACGAGCTCACCAAGATCACCAAGCGGGAAACGATCGAGGGGGAGCTCGGTCGGTTCCGGCTTCGCAAAGGGGAGGAGCCACAACATATGTACAACCGGCTCAAGACCTTGGTGAACCAAGTGCGCAACCTCGGGAGCGTAAAGTGGGATGACCACGAGGTGGTTAAGGTTATTCTAAGATCTCTTATTTTCCTTAACCCTACTCAAGTTCAATTAATTCATGGTAATCGTAGATATACTAAAATGACCCCCGAGGAAGTTATCGGGCATTTTGTAAGTTTTGAGTGCATGGTCGAAGGCTCAAGTAAGATCAACGAGCTTGATGATCCATCTACATCCGAAGCTCAACCCGTCGCATTCAAAGCGACGGAAGAAAAGAAGGAGGAGTCTACACCAAATCGACAACCAATAGACGCCTCCAAGCTTGACAATGAAGAAATGGCGCTAGTCATCAAGAGCTTCCGCCAAATCCTCAAACAGAGGAGGGGGAAAGACTACAAGTCCCGCTCCAAGAAGGTTTGCTACAAATGTGGTAAGCCCGGTCATTTTATTGCTAAATGTCCTATATCAAGTGACAGTGACCGAGGCAACAACAAGAAAGGGAGAAGAAAGGAGAAGAAGAGGTACTACAAGAAGAAGGGCGGAGATGCCCATGTTTGTCGGGAGTGGGATTCCGACGAAAGCTCAAGCGACTCCTCCGACGACGAGGACGTCGCCAACATCGCCGTCACCAAGGGACTTCTCTTCCCAAACGTCGGCCACAAGTGCCTCATGGCAAAGGACGGCAAAAAGAAGGTAAAATCCAAATCATCCACTAAATATGAGTCTTCTAGTGATGATAATGCTAGTGATGAGGAGGATAACTTGCGCTCTCTTTTTGCCAACCTCAACATGCAACAAAAAGAAAAACTTAATGAATTGATTAGTGCCATTCATGAAAAGGATGATCTCTTGGACACCCAAGAGGACTTCCTTATTAAAGAAAATAAGAAGCATGTTAAGGTTAAAAATGCTTATGCTCTAGAAGTAGAAAAATGTGAAAAATTATCTAGTGAGCTAAGCACTTGCCGTGAGATGATTGACAACCTTAGGAATGAAAATGCTAGTTTAAATAAGGTTGATTCACATGTTTGCAATGCTTCAATTCCCAATCCTAGAGATAATAATGATGATTTGCTTGCTAGGATTGATGAATTAAACATTTCCCTTGCTAGCCTTAGAGATGAAAATAAAAAAATGCTTGCTAAGGCTAAAGATTTTGATGTTTGCAAAATTACAATTTCCGATCTTAGAGATAAGAATGATATACTTCATGCTAAGATTGTTGAACTTAATTCTTGCAAACCCTCTACATCTACCATTGAGCATGTCACTATTTGCACTAGATGTAGAGATATTGATGTAGATGCTACTCATGATCACATGATTTTAATTAAACAACAAAATGATCATATAGCTAAATTAGATGCTAAAATTGCCGAGCACAACCTAGAAAATGAGAAATTTAAATTTGCTCGTAGCATGCTTTATAATGGGAGACACCCTGGCATCAAGGATGGCATTGGCTTCCAAAGGGGAGACAATGTCAAACTTAATGCCCCTCCTAAAAGATTGTCCAATTTTGTTAAGGGCAAGGCTCCCAGGCCTCAGGATAATGAGGGCTACATTTTATACCCTGCCGGTTATCCCGAGGACAAAATTAGAAAAATTCATTCTAGGAAGTCTCACTCTGGTTCTAACCATGCTTTTATGTATAAGAGTGAGACATCTAGCTCTAGGCAACCAACCTGTGCTAGGTTGTCTAGAAAGAAAACTCCTAGTGCATCAAATGATCAAAACATTTCCTTTAAAACTTTTGATGCATCTTATGTTTTAACTAACAAATCCGGCAAGGTAGTTGCCAAATATGTTGGGGGCAAGCACAAGGGGTCAAAGACTTGTGTTTGGGTACCCAAAGTTCTTGTGTCTAATGCCAAAGGACCCAAAACCATTTGGGTACCTAAAGTCAAGAACTAAACTTGTTTTGTAGGTTTATGCATCCGGGGGCTCAAGTTGGATACTCGATAGCGGGTGCACGAACCACATGACAGGGGAGAAGAAAATGTTCTCCTCCTATGAGAAAAACCAAGATCCCCAACGAGCTATCACATTCGGGGATGGAAATCAAGGTTTGGTCAAAGGTTTGGGTAAAATTGCTATATCTCCGGACCATTCCATTTCCAATGTTTTTCTTGTTGATTCCTTAGATTACAACTTGCTTTCTGTTTCCCAATTATGTCAAATGGGCTACAACTGTCTATTCACTGATATAGGTGTCACTGTCTTTAGAAGAAGTGATGATTCAATAGCATTTAAGGGAGTGTTAGAGGGTCAGCTATACTTGGTAGATTTTGATAGAGCTGAACTCGACACTTGCTTAATTGCTAAGACTAACATGGGTTGGCTCTGGCACCGCCGACTAGCTCATGTTGGGATGAAGAATCTTCATAAGCTTCTAAAGGGAGAACACATTTTAGGACTAACAAATGTTCATTTTGAGAAAGACAGGATTTGTAGCGCATGCCAAGCAGGAAAGCAAGTTGGCTCTCATCATCCGCATAAGAACATAATGACGACCGACAGGCCACTGGAGCTCCTGCACATGGATCTATTCGGCCCAATAGCCTACATAAGCATCGGCGGGAGTAAGTACTGTCTAGTTATTGTGGATGATTATTCTCGCTTCACTTGGGTATTCTTTTTACAGGAAAAATCTCAAACCCAAGAAACCTTAAAGGGATTCTTGAGACGGGCTCAAAATGAGTTCGGCTTAAGGATCAAGAAAATTAGAAGCGACAACGGGACGGAGTTCAAGAACTCTCAAATCGAAGGCTTCCTTGAGGAGGAGGGAATCAAGCATGAGTTCTCTTCTCCCTACACACCTCAACAAAATGGTGTAGTGGAGAGGAAGAATAGAACTCTATTGGACATGGCAAGGACCATGCTTGATGAGTACAAGACTTCGGATCGGTTTTGGGCCGAGGCGGTCAACACCGCTTGCTACGCCATCAACCGGTTATATCTTCACCGAATCCTCAAGAAGACATCGTATGAACTCCTAACCAGTAAAAAGCCCAACATTTCATATTTTAGAGTCTTTGGTAGCAAATGCTTTATTCTAGTTAAAAGAGGTAGAAAATCTAAATTTGCTCCTAAGACTGTAGAAGGCTTTTTACTTGGTTATGACTCAAACACAAGGGCATATAGGGTCTTTAACAAGTCCACCGGACTAGTTGAAGTCTCATGTGACGTTGTGTTTGATGAAACTAACGGCTCTCAAGTAGAGCATGTTGATCTTGATGAGATAGGTGATGACGAGGCTCCGTGCATCGCGTTAAGGAACATGTCCATCGGGGATGTGTGTCCTAAGGAATCCAAAGAGCCTCCAAACACACAAGATCAACCATCCTCCTCCACGCAAGCATCTCCACCAACTCAAAATGTGGATGAAGCTCAAGTTGATGAAGTAGAAGATCAAGCAAATGAGCCACCTCAAGATGATGGCAATGATCAAGGGGGAGATGCAAATGAGGAAGACAAGGAGGATGAAGAGCAAAGGCCGCCACACCCAAGAGTCCACCAAGCAATCCAACGAGATCACCCCGTCGACACCATCCTCGGCGACATTCATAAGGGGGTAACCACTAGATCTCGTGTTGCACACTTTTGCGAACATTACTCGTTTGTTTCCTCTATTGAGCCACACAGGGTAGAGGAAGCACTTCAAGATTCGGATTGGGTGGTGGCAATGCAAGAGGAACTCAACAACTTCACTAGGAATGAGGTATGGCATTTAGTTCCACGTCCTAACCAAAATGTTGTAGGAACCAAATGGGTCTTCCGCAACAAGCAAGATGAGCATGGTGTGGTGACAAGGAACAAAGCATGACTTGTGGCCAAGGGATACTCCCAAGTCGAAGGTTTGGATTTCGGTGAAACCTATGCACCCGTAGCTAGGCTTGAGTCAATTCGAATATTATTGGCCTATGCTACTTACCATGGCTTTAAGCTTTATCAAATGGACGTGAAAAGTGCCTTCCTCAATGGACCAATCAAGGAAGAGGTCTATGTTGAGCAACCTCCCGGCTTTGAAGACAGTGAGTATCCTAACCATGTCTATAAGCTCTCTAAGGCGCTTTATGGGCTCAAGCAAGCCCCAAGAGCATGGTATGAATGCCTTAGAGATTTTCTTATTGCAAATGGCTTCAAAGTCGGAAAGGCCGATCCCACACTCTTTACTAAAACTCTTGAAAATGACTTGTTTGTATGCCAAATTTATGTTGATGATATTATATTTGGGTCTACTAATGAGTCTACATGTGAAGAGTTTAGTAGGATCATGACACAGAAGTTCGAGATGTCTATGATGGGGGAGTTGAAGTATTTTCTAGGATTCCAAGTCAAACAACTCCAAGAGGGCACCTTCATCAGCCAAACGAAGTACACTCAAGACATTCTAACCAAGTTTGGGATGAAGGATGCCAAACCCATCAAGACACCCATGGGAACTAATGGGCATCTCGACCTCGACACGGGAGGTAAGTCCGTGGATCAAAAGGTATACCGGTCGATGATAGGTTCTTTACTCTATTTATGTGCATCTCGACCGGATATTATGCTTTCCGTATGCATGTGTGCAAGATTCCAAGCCGACCCTAAGGAAGCTCACCTTACGGCCGTAAAACGAATCTTGAGATATTTGGCTTATACTCCTAAGTTTGGGCTTTGGTATCCTTAGGGATCCACATTTGATTTGATTGGTTATTCGGATGCCGATTGGGCGGGGTGTAAAATCAATAGGAAGAGCACATCGGGGACTTGCCAGTTCTTGGGAAGATCCTTGGTGTCTTGGGCTTCAAAGAAGCAAAATTCGGTCGCTCTTTCCACCGCCGAAGCCGAGTATATTGCCGCAGGCCATTGTTGCGCGCAATTGCTTTGGATGAGGCAAACCCTGCGGGACTACGGTTACAAATTAACCAAAGTTCCTTTGCTATGTGATAATGAGAGTGCAATCAAAATGGCCGACAATCCCGTCGAGCATAGCCGCACTAAACACATAGCCATTCAGGTATCACTTTTTGAGGGATCACCAACAAAAGGGAGATATCGAGATTTCTTACATTAATACTAAAGATCAATTAGCCGATATCTTTACCAAGCCTCTTGATGAACAATCTTTTAACAAACTTAGGCATGAGCTCAATATTCTTGATTCGCGCAATTTCTTTTGCTAGCTTGCACATATAGCTCATTTTATATACCTTTGATCATGTCTCTTTCATATGCTATGACTAATGTGTTTTCAAGTCTATTTCAAACCAAGTCATAGGTGTATTGAAAGGGAATTGGAGTCTTCGGTGAAGACAAAGGCTTCCACTACGTAACTCATCCTTCGTCGTCGCTCCAAGCAACTCTCCGTTCAAGGGGGAGAAAACTTGAGCACCAAGCAAAAGGACTTCGTCTTTGGTATAATCTTAACTCATTTATTTATGACCAAAGGGGAAGAAAGCACTTCGAGGGCTCTAATGATTCCGTTTTTGGCGATTCATGCCAAAGGGGGAGAAAGTAAGAGCCCAAAGCAAAAGGACCGCACCACCACCAATTTCAAAAACTTAACTTAAGTGTTGAATATTTTCAATTGGTATCCTATTGTGTTCAAAAGGGGGAGAAAGTAGTATTTCAAAATGATACATCAAAACCCTCTTGAACACTAAGAGGAGAATCTCATTTAGGGGGAGTTTTGTTTAGTCAAAGGAAAAGCATTTGAAACAGGGGGAGAAAATTTCAAATCTTGAAAATGCTTCTCAAAATCTTATTCATTTGCCTTTGACTATTTGCAAAAGAACTTTGAAAAGATTTACAAAAGATTTTGCAAAAACAAAACATGTGGTGCAAGCGTGGTCCAAAATGTTAAAAATGAAGAAACAATCCATGCATATCTTGTAAGCATTTATATTGTCTCAATTCCAAGCAACCTTTGCACTTACATTATGCAAACTAGTTCAATTATGCACTTCTACATTTGCTTTGGTTTGTGTTGGCATCAATCACCAAAAAGGGGGAGATTGAAAGGGAATTAGGCTTACACCTAGTTCCTATATAATTTTGGTGGTTGAATTGCCCAACACAAACAATTGGACTGACTAGTTTTGCTCTAGATTATATGTTCTACAGGTGCCAAAGGTTCATCTATAACCATACTAAATCGACTGTCCGAAATACCGTAGATTATTCCGGACAGGAGAAGATTTTTGGAAAAACAGGCCAAGCGCGGACTGTCCGGGCCCTTGCGGCGGACCGTCCGCGACACAAGGATGTCACTCGGCCAGAACCAATGCAAAAATCGAAGTCTACACTATGGACTGTCCGGAGGAAAAGCAAAGACCGTCCGAGCCCTTGCGCGGACCGTCCGGCCTCTGGCGCGGACCGTCCGGTAGGTGAGAAACCGAAAAACCCGAAGGTGACGGGTTCGGAGAAATGAATTATAGCGGGTTCGCGGACCGTCCGGGCCAGGATCGCGGACCGTCCGCGACTGGGTCTGTCTGACATCTGACAACGCATTAAATGCAATATAGCCGTTGATATAGCCGTTACTGCTGACCGTTGCATTTTCAGCCGTTGATCTACTGGGGCGGACCGTCCGGACCTGGCACGCGGACCGTCCGCGCTCAGCAGAATGGAGCAACGGCTAGGAAGTGGTTGGTGGCTATAAATACAACCCCAACCACCTCCATTCACTTCATCCAAGCATTCCAACCTTCAACATTCAATACAAGAGCTAGCATTCCATTCCAAGACACATTCAAAGCCTCCATCTCTCCAAGTTTCACAATTGAGAAAAGAGATCATTAGTGATTAGTGACTTGAGAGAGAAAGTGATCCGTGTGTTATTCGTCGATCTTGTCGCTTGGCCTTTTTGCAATCGTGCTTTCTTGATTCTTTCATTACGATCAAGCACTCACTTGTAATCGAGGCAAGAGGCACCAATTGTGTGGTGGCCCTTGTGGGAACTTTGTGTTCCAAGTGATTGAGAAGAGAAAGCTCACTCGATCCGTGGGATCGTTTGAGAGAGGGAAGGGTTGAAAGAGACCCGGCCTTTGTGGCCTCCTCAACGGGGAGTAGGTTTGCAAGAACCGAACCTCAGTAAAACAAATCCGCGTGTCACACTCTTCATTTGCTTGCGATTTGTTTTCCACCCTCTCTCGCGGACTCGTTTCTTTATTACTAACGCTAACCCGGCTTGTAGTTGTGTTTATATTTGTAAATTTCAGTTTCGCCCTATTCACCCCCCTCTAGGCGACTTTCAATGGTCTCCACCAGAAATCCAAGAATGTGAACTATGGCAAGGAAACATATGTGGGGTGAGGTGTATGAGCCTCTGGTCGATGATCAATGGCCACACAACCCCCATTTTTGTCGAAAATAGCCATGAACGACCATTTTCAATAATATCGAAGGCTAACACCTACGGATTTTTGACCAAGAAATGGTCTCCACCAGAAATCCAAGAATGTGATCTACGACAAGGAAACATATGTGGGGTGAGGTGTATGAGCCTCTGGTCGACGATCAATGGCCACACAACCCCCATTTTGCCGAAAATAGCCATGAATGACCATTTTCAATAATACCGAAGGCTAACACGTACGAGTTTTTAACCAAGAAATGGTTTCCACCAGAAATCCAAGAATGTAATCTATGGCAAGGAAACATATGTGGGGTGAGGTGTATGAGCGTCTGGTCGATGATCAATGGCCACACAACCCCCATTTTTTATGAAAATAGCCATCAGCGACCTTGAAAATAGCCATGAACGACATTTTCAATAATACCAAATGCTACACCTACGGATTTTTGACCAAAAATGGTCTCCACCAGAAATCCAAGAATGTGATCTATGGCAAGGAAACATATGTGGGGTGAGGTGTACGAGCCTCTAGTCGATGATCAATGGCCACACAACCCCCATTTTTGTCGAAAATAGCCATGAACGACCATTTTCAATAATACCGAAGGCTAACACCTACGGATTTTTGACCAAGAAATGGTCTCCACCAGAAATCCAAGAATGTGATCTATGGCAAGGAAACATATGTGGGGTGAGGTGTACGAGCCTCTGGTCGATGATCAATGGCCACACAACCCCCATTTTGCCGAAAATAGCCATGAATGACCATTTTCAATAATACCGAAGGCTAACACGTACGAGTTTTTAACCAAGAAATGGTCTCCACCAGAAATCCAAGAATGTGATCTATGGCAAGGAAACATATGTGGGGTGAGGTGTATGAGCGTATGGTCGATGATCAATGGCCACACAACCCCCATTTTTGTCGAAAATAGCCATGAACGACCATTTTCAATAATACCGAAGGCTAACACCTACGGACTTTTGACCAAGAAATGGTCTCCACCAGAAATCCAAGAATGTGATCTATGGCAAGGAAACATATGTGGGGTGAGGTGTACGAGCCTCTGGTCGATGATCAATGGCCACACAACCCCCATTTTGCCGAAAATAGCCATGAATGACCATTTTCAATAATACCGAAGGCTAACACGTACGAGTTTTTAACCAAGAAATGGTCTCCACCAGAAATCCAAGAATGTGATCTATGGCAAGGAAACATATGTGGGGTGAGGTGTATGAGCGTCTGGTCGATGATCAATGGCCACACAACCCCCATTTTTGTCGAAAATAGCCATGAACGACCATTTTCAATAATACCGAAGGCTAACACCTACGGATTTTTGACCAAGAAATGGTCTCCACCAGAAATCCAAGAATGTGATCTATAGCAAGGAAACATATGTGGAGTGAGGTGTACGATCCTCTGGTCGATGATCAATGGCCACACAACCCCCATTTTTGTCGAAAATAGCCATGAATGACCATTTTCAAAAATACCGAAGGCTAACACGTTCGGATTTTTGACCAAGAAATGGTCTCCACCAGAAATCCAAGAATGTGATCTATGGCAAGGAAACATATGTGGGGTGAGGTGTATGAGCGTCTGGTCGATGATCAATGGCCACACAACCCCCATTTTGTCGAAAATAGCCATGAACGACCATTTTCAATAATATCGAAGGCTAACACCTACGGATTTTTGACCAAGAAATGGTCTCCACCAGAAATCCAAGAATGTGATCTATGGCAAGGAAACATATGTGGGGTGAGGTTTATGAGCCTCTAGTCGATGATAAATAGCCACACAACCCCCATTTTTTATGAAAATAGCCATGAGCGACCTTGAAAATAGCCATGAGCGACCATTTTCAATAATACTAGAGGCTAACACCTACGGATTTTAGACCAAGAAATGGTCTCCACCAGAAATCCAAGAATGTGATCTATGGAAAGGAAACATATGTGGGGTGAGGTGTATGAGCGTCTGGTCAATGATCAATGGCCACACAACCCCCATTTTTGTCGAAAATAGCCATGAACGACCATTTACAATAATACCGAAGGCTAACACCTACGGATTTTTGACCAAGAAATGGTCTCCACCAGAAATCCAAGAATGTGATCTATGGCAAGGAAACATATGTGGGGTGAGGTGTATGAGCCTCTGGTCGATGATCAATGGCCACACAACCCCCATTTTTGTCGAAAATAGCCATGAACGACCATTTTCAATAATATCGAAGGCTAACACCTACGGATTTTTGACCAAGAAATGGTCTCCACCAGAAATCCAAGAATGTGATCTACGACAAGGAAACATATGTGGGGTGAGGTGTATGAGCCTCTGGTCGACGATCAATGGCCACACAACCCCCATTTTGCCGAAAATAGCCACACAACCCCCATTTTTGTCGAAATTAGCCATGAACGACCATTTTCAATAATACCGAAGGCTAACACCTACGGATTTTTGACCAAGAAATGGTCTCCACCAGAAATCCAAGAATGTGATCTATGGCAAGGAAACATATGTGGGGTGAGGTGTATGAGCCTCTTGTCGACGATCAATGTCCACACAACCCTAATTTTTGTCGAAAATAGCCATGAATGACCATTTTCAATGACACTGAAGGCTAACACCTACGGATTTTTGACCAAGAAATGGTCTCCACCAGAAATCCAAGAATGTGATCTATGGCAAGGAAACATATGTGGGGTGAGGTGTATGAGCCTCTGGTCGATGATAAATGGCCACACAACCCCCATTTTTTATGAAAATAGCCATGAGAGACCTTGAAAATAGCCATGAGCGACCATTTTCAATAATACTAGAGGCTAACACGTACGGATTTTTGACCAAGAAATGGTCTCCACCAGAAATCCAAGAATGTGATCTATGGCAAGGAAACATATGTGGGGTGAGGTGTATGAGCCTCTGGTCGATGATCAATGGCCACACAACCCCCATTTTTGTCGAAAATAGCCATGAACGACCATTTTTCAATGACACTGAAGGCTAACACCTACGGATTTTTGCCCAAGAAATGGTCTCCACCAAAAATCCAAGAATGTGATCTATGGCAAGGAAACATATGTGTAGTGAGGTGTATGAGCCTCTGGTTGATGATAAATGGCCACACAACCCCCATTTTTTATGAAAATAGCCATGAATGACCATTTTCAATAATATCGAAGGCTAACACCTACGGATTTTTGACCAAGAAATGGTCTCCACCAGAAATCCAAGAATGTGATCTATGGCAAGGAAACATATGTGGGGTGAGGTGTATGAGCCTCTGGTCGATGATCAATGGCCACACAACCCCCATTTTTGTCGAAAATAGCCATGAATGAAGGTGTATGAGCCTCTAGTCGATGATCAATGGCCACACAACCCCCATTTTTGTCGAAAATAGCCATGAACGACCATTTTCAATAATACCGAAGGCTAACACTTACGGATTTTTGACCAAGAAATGGTCTCCACCAGAAATCCAAGAATGTGATCTATGGCAAGGAAACATATGTGGGGTGAGGTGTATGAGCCTCTGGTCGACGATCAATGGCCACACAACCCCCATTTTTGTCAAAAATAGCCATGAACTGACCATTTTCAATAATATCGAAGGCTAACACCTACGGATTTTTGACCAATAAATGGTCTCCACCAGAAATCCAAGAATGTGATCTATGGCAAGGAAACATATGTGGGGTGAGGTGTATGAGCCTCTGGTCGATGATCAATGGCCACACAACCCCCATTTTTGTCGAAAATAGCCATGAATGACCATTTACAATAATACCGAAGGCTAACACCTACGGATTTTTGACCAAGAAATGGTCTCCACCAGAAATCCAAGAATGTGATCTACGACAAGGAAACATATGTGGGGTGAGGTGTATGAGCCTCTGGTCGATGATCAATGGCCACACAACCCCCATTTTTGCCGAAAATAGCCATGAGCGACCATTTTTTAAATAATACACCTCACCCCACATATGTTTCCTTGCCATAGATCACATTCTTGGATTTATGGTGGAGACCATTTCTTGGTCAAAAATCCGTAGGTGTTAGCCTTTGGTATTTTTGAAAATGGTCATTCTATGGCAAGGAAACATATGTGGGGTGAGGTGTATGAGCGTCTGGTCGATCATCAATGGCCACACAACCCCCATTTTTGCCGAAAATAGCCATGAACAACCGTTTTCAATAATACCGAAGGCTAACACCTACGGATTTTTGACCAAGAAATGGTCTCCACCAGAAATCCAAGAATGTGATCTATGGCAAGGAAACATATGTGGGGTGAGGTGTATTATTGAAAATGGTCGCTCATGGCTATTTTCGGCAAAAATGGGTGTTGTGTGGCCATTGATCATCGACCAGAGGCTCATACACCTCACCCCACATATGTTTCCTTGTCGTAGATCACATTCTTGGATTTCTGGTGGAGACCATTTCTTGGTCAAAAATCCGTAGGTGTTAGCCTTCGGTATTATTGTAAATGGTCATTCATGGCTATTTTCAACAAAAATGGGGGTTGTGTGGCCATTGATCATCGACCAGAGGCTCATACACCTCACCCCACATAGGTTTCCTTGCCATAGATCACATTCTTGGATTTCTGGTGGAGACCATTTCTTGGTCAAAAATCCGTAGGTCTTAGCCTTCGGTATTATTGAAAATGGTCATTCATGGCTATTTTCGGTAAAATGGGGGTTGTGTGGCCATTGATCGTCGACCAGAGGCTCATACACCTCACCCCACATATGTTTCCTTGTCGTAGATCACATTCTTGGATTTCTGGTGGAAACCATTTCTTGGTCAAAAATCCGTAGGTGTTAGCCTTCGGTATTATTGAAAATGGTCATTCATGGCTATTTTCGACAAAAATGGGGGTTGTGTGGCCATTGATCATCGACCAGAGGCTCGTACACCTCACCCCATCTGGTGGAGACCATTTCTTGGTCTAAAATTTGTACGTGTTAGCCTTCGGTATTATTGAAAATGGTCGTTCATGGCTATTTTCGACAAAAATGGGGGTTGTGTGGCCATTGATCATCGACCAGACGCTCATACACCTCACCCCACATATGTTTCCTTGCCATAGATCACATTCTTGGATTTCTGGTGGAGACCATTTTTTGGTCAAAAATCCGAACGTGTTAGCCTTCGGTATTTTTGAAAATGGTCATTCATGGCTATTTTCGACAAAAATGGGGGTTGTGTGGCCATTGATCATCGACCAGAGGATCGTACACCTCACTCCACATATGTTTCCTTGCCATAGATCACATTCTTGGATTTCTGGTGGAGACCATTTCTTGGTCAAAAATCCGTAGGTCTTAGCCTCTAGTATTATTGAAAATGGTCGTTCATGGCTATTTTCGACAAAAATGGGGGTTGTGTGGCCATTGATCATCGACCAGACGCTCATACACCTCACCCACATATGTTTCCTTGCCATAGATCACATTCTTGGATTTCTGGTGGTGACCATTTCTTGGTCTAAAATCCGTAGGTGTTAGCCTCTAGTATTATTGAAAATGGTCGCTCATGGCTATTTTCATAAAAATTGGGGGTTGTGTGGCCATTGATCGTCGACCAGAGGCTCATACACCTCACCCCACATATGTTTCCTTGCCGTAGATCACATTCTTGGATTTCTGGTGGAGACCATTTCTTGGTCAAAAATCCGTAGGTGTTAGCCTTCGGTATTATTGAAAATGGTCGTTCATGGCTATTTTTGACAAAAATGGGGGTTGTGTGGCCATTGATCATCGACCAGACGCTCATACACCTCACCCCACATATGTTTCCTTGCCATAGATCACATTCTTGGATTTCTGGTAGAGACCATTTCTTGGTCTAAAATCCGTAGGTGTTAGCCTTCGGTATTATTGAAAATGGTCATTCATGGCTATTTTCGGCAAAATGGGGGTTGTGTGGTCATTGATCATCGACCAGAGGCTCGTACACCTCACCCCACATATGTTTCCTTGCCATAGATCAGATTCTTGGATTTCTGGTGGAAACCATTTCTTGGTCAAAAATCCGTAGGTGTTAGCCTTCGGTATTATTGAAAATGGTCATTCATGGCTATTTTCGACAAAAATGGGGGTTGTGTGGCCATTGATCATCGACCAGAGGCTCGTACACCTCACCCCATCTGGTGGAGACAATTTCTTGGTCTAAAATCCATACGTGTTAGCCTTCGGTATTATTGAAAATGGTCGTTCATGGCTATTTTCAAGGTCGCTCATGGCTATTTTCATAAAAAATGGGGGTTGTGTGGCCATTTATCATCGACTAGAGGCTCATAAACCTCACCCCACATATGTTTCCTTGCCATAGATTACATTCTTGGATTTCTGGTGGAAACCATTTCTTGGTCAAAAATCCGTAGGTGTTAGCCTTCGGTATTATTGAAAATGGTCATTCATGGCTATTTTCGACAAAAATGGGGGTTGTGTGGCCATTGATCATCGACCAGAGGCTCGTACACCTCACCCCATCTGGTGGAGACCATTTCTTGGTCTAAAATCCGTACGTGTTAGCCTTCGGTATTATTGAAAATGGTCGTTTATGGCTATTTTCAAGGTCGCTCATGGCCTATTTCCATAAAAAATGGGGGTTGTGTGGCCATTTATCATCGACCAGAGGCTCATAAACCTCACCCCACATATGTTTCCTTGCCATAGATCACATTCTTGGATTTCTGGTGGAGACCATTTCTTGGTCAAAAATCCATAGGTGTTAGCCTTCGGTATTATTGAAAATTGTCGTTCATGGCTATTTTCGACAAAAATGGGGGTTGTGTGACCATTGATCATCGACCAGACGCTCATACACCTCACTACACATATGTTTCCTTGTCGTAGATCACATTCTTGGATTTCTGGTGGAGACCATTTCTTGGGCAAAAATCCGAATGTGTTAGCCTCAAGTATTATTGAAAATGGTCGCTCATGGCTATTTTAATAAAAAATGGGGGTTGTGTGGCCATTTATCATCGACTAGAGGCTCATAAACCTCACCCCACATATGTTTCCTTGCCATAGATCACATTCTTGGATTTCTGGTGGAGCCATTTCTTGGTCAAAAATCCGTAGGTGTTAGCCTTCGGTATTATTGAAAATGGTCGTTCATGGCTATTTTTGACAAAAATGGGGGTTGTGTGGCCATTGATCATCGACCAGACGCTCATACACCTCACCCCACATATGTTTCCTTGCCATAGATCACATTCTTGGATTTCTGGTCGATGATCAATGGCCACACAACCCCCATTTTTGTCGAAAATAGCCATGAACGACCATTTTCAATAATACCGAAGGCTAACACCTACGGATTTTAGACCAAGAAATGGTCTCCACCAGAAATCCAAGAATGTGATCTATGGCAAGGAAACATATGTGGGTGTCGAAAATAGCCATGAACAACCATTTTCAATAATACCGAAGGCTAACACCTACGGATTTTTGACCAAGAAATGGTCTCCACCAGAAATCCAAGAATGTGATCTATGGCAAGGAAACATATGTGGGGTGAGGTGTATGAGCGTCTGGTCGATGATCAATGGCCACACAACCCCCATTTTAGTCGAAAATAGCCATGAACGACCATTTTCAAAAATACTGAAGGCTAACACCTACGGATTTTTGACCAAGAAACACCCCACATATGTTTCCTTGTCGTAGATCACATTCTTGGATTTCTGGTGGAGACCATTTCTTGGTCTAAAATCCGTAGGTGTTAGCCTTCGGTATTATTGAAAATGGTCGTTCATGGCTATTTTCGGCAAAATGGGGGTTGTGTGGCAATTGATCATCGACCAGAGGCTCATACACCTCACCCCACATATGTTTCCTTGCCATAGATCACATTCTTGGATTTCTGGTGGAGACCATTTCTTGGTCAAAAATCCGTAGGTGTTAGCCTTCGGTATTGTTGAAAATGGTCGCTCATGGCTATTTTCGACACCCACATATGTTTCCTTGCCATAGATCACATTCTTGGATTTCTGGTGGAGACCATTTCTTGGTCTAAAATCCGTAGGTGTTAGCCTTCGGTATTATTGAAAATGGTCGTTCATGGCTATTTTCGACAAAAATGGGGGTTGTGTGGCCATTGATCATCGACCAGAAATCCAAGAATGTGATCTATGGCAAGGAAACATATGTGGGGTGAGGTGTATGAGCGTCTGGTCGATGATCAATGGCCACACAACCCCCATTTTTGTCGAAAATAGCCATGAACGACCATTTTCAATAATACCGAAGGCTAACACCTACGGATTTTTGACCAAGAAATGGTCTCCACCAGAAATCCAAGAATGTGATCTATGGCAAGGAAACATATGTGGGGTGAGGTTTATGAGCCTCTAGTCGATGATAAATGGCCACACAACCCCCATTTTTTATGAAAATAGCCATGAGCGACCATTTTCGATAATACTAGAGGCTAACACATTCGGATTTTTGCCCAAGAAATGGTATCCACCAGAAATCCAAGAATGTGATCTACGACAAGGAAACATATGTGTAGTGAGGTGTATGAGCGTCTGGTCGATGATCAATGGCCACACAACCCCCATTTTTGTCGAAAATAGCCATGAACGACCATTTTCAATAATACCGAAGGCTAACACCTACGGATTTTTGACCAAGAAATGGTCTCCACCAGAAATCCAAGAATGTGATCTATGGCAAGGAAATATATGTGGGGTGAGGTTTATGAGCCTCTAGTCGATGATAAATGGCCACACAACCCCCATTTTTATGAAAATAGCCATGAGCGATCTTGAAAATAGCCATGAGCACCCATTTTCAATAATACTAGAGGCTAACACCTACGGATTTTTGACCAAGAAATGGTCTCCACCAGAAATCCAAGAATGTGATCTATGGCAAGGAAACATATGTGGGGTGAGGTGTACGAGCCTCTGGTCGATGATCAATGGCCACACAATCCCCATTTTTGTCGAAAATAGCCATGAACGACCATTTTCAATAATACCGAAGGCTAACACGTACGAGTTTTTGACCAAGAAATGGTCTCCACCAGAAATCCAAGAATGTGATCTATGGCAAGGAAACATATGTGGGGTGAGGTTTATGAGCCTCTAGTCGATGATAAATGGCCACACAACCCCCATTTTTTATGAAAATAGCCATGAGCGACCTTGAAAATAACCATGAGCGACCTTGAAAATAGCCATGAGCGACCTTGAAAATAGCCATGAGCGACCATTTTCAATAATACTAGAGGCTAACACCTACGGATTTTAGACCAAGAAATGGTCTCCACCAGAAATCCAAGAATGTGATCTACGGCAAGGAAACATATATGGGGTGAGGTGTATGAGCCTCTGGTCGACGATCAATGGCCACACAACCCCCATTTTTTATGAAAATAGCCATGAGCGACCTTGAAAATAGCCATGAGCGACCATTTTCAATAATACTAGAGGCTAACACCTACGGATTTTTGACCAAGAAATGGTCTCCACCAGAAATCCAAGAATGTGATCTATGGCAAGGAAACATATGTGGGGCGAGGTGTATGAGCCTCTGGTCGATGCTCAATGGCCACACAACCCCCATTTTTGTCGAAAATAGCCATGAACGACCATTTTCAATAATACCGAAGGCTAACACCTACGGATTTTTGACCAAGAAATGGTCTCCACCAGAAATCCAAGAATGTGATCCATGGTAAGGAAACATATGTGGAGTGAGGTGTATGAGCCTCTGGTCGATGATCAATGGCCACACAACCCCCATTTTTGTCGAAAATAGCCATGAACGACCATTTTCAATAATACCGAAGGCTAACACCTACGGATTTTTGACCAAGAAATGGTCTCCACCAGAAATCCAAGAATGTGATCCATGGTAAGGAAACATATGTGGGGTGAGGTGTATGAGCCTCTGGTCGATGATCAATGGCCACACAACCCCCATTTTTGTCGAAAATAGCCATGAACGACCATTTTCAATAATATCGAAGGCTAACACCTACGGATTTTTGACCAAGAAATGGTCTCCACCAGAAATCCAAGAATGTGATCTATGGCAAGGAAACATATGTGGGGTGAGGTGTATGAGCCTCTGGTCGACGATCAATGGCCACACAACCCCAATTTTTTATGAAAATAGCCATGAGCGACCATTTTCAATAATACTAGAGGCTAACACCTACGGATTTTAGACCAAGAAATGGTCTCCACCAGAAATCCAAGAATGTGATCTATGGCAAGGAAACATATGTGGGGTGAGGTGTATGAGCGTCTGGTCGATGATCAATGGCCACACAACCCCCATTTTTGTCGAAAATAGCCATGAACGACCATTTTCAATAATACTAGAGGCTAAGACCTACGGATTTTTGACCAAGAAATGGTCTCCACCAGAAATCCAAGAATGTGATCTATGGCAAGGAAACATATGTGGAGTGAGGTGTACGATCCTCCGGTCGATGATCAATGGCCACACAACCCCCATTTTTGTCGAAAATAGCAATGAATGACCATTTTAAAAAAATACCGAAGGCTAACACGTTCGGATTTTTGACCAAGAAATGGTCTCCACCAGAAATCCAAGAATGTGATCTATGGCAAGGAAACATATGTGGGGTGAGGTGTATGAGCCTCTGGTCGATGATCAATGGCCACACAACCCCCATTTTGCCGAAAATAGCCATGAATGACCATTTTCAATAATACCGAAGGCTAACACCTACGAGTTTTTAACCAAGAAATGGTCTCCACCAGAAATCCAAGAATGTGATCTATGGCAAGGAAACATATGTGGGGTGAGGTGTATGAGCCTCTGGTCGATGATCAATGGCCACACAACCCCCATTTTTGTCGAAAATAGCCATGAACGACCATTTTCAATAATACCGAAGGCTAACACCTACGGATTTTTGACCAAGAAATGGTCTCCACCAGAAATCCAAGAATGTGATCTATGGCAAGGAAACATATGTGGGGTGAGGTGTATGAGCCTCTGGTCGACGATCAATGGCCACACAACCCCCATTTTTTATGAAAATAGCCATGAGCGACCATTTTCAATAATACTAGAGGCTAAGACCTACGGATTTTTGACCAAGAAATGGTCTCCACCAGAAATCCAAGAATGTGATCTACGACAAGGAAACATATGTGTAGTGAGGTGTATGAGCGTCTGGTCGATGATCAATGGCCACACAACCCCCATTTTTGTCGAAAATAGCCATGAACGACCATTTTCAATAATACAGAAGGCTAACACCTACGGATTTTTGACCAAGAAATGGTCTCCACCAGAAATCCAAGAATGTGATCTATGGCAAGGAAACATATGTGGGGTGAGGTTTATGAGCCTCTAGTCGATGATAAATGGCCACACAACCCCCATTTTTTATGAAAATACCCATGAGCGACCTTGAAAATAGCCATGAGCGACCATTTTCAATAATACTAGAGGCTAACACCTACGGATTTTTGACCAAGAAATGGTCTCCACCAGAAATCCAAGAATGTGATCTATGGCAAGGAAACATATGTGGGGTGAGGTGTACGAGCCTCTGGTCGATGATCAATGGCCACACAACCCCCATTTTTGTCGAAAATAGCCATGAACGACCATTTTCAATAATACCGAAGGCTAACACGTACGAGTTTTTGACCAAGAAATGGTCTCCACCAGAAATCCAAGAATGTGATCTATGGCAAGGAAACATATGTGGGGTGAGGTTTATGAGCCTCTAGTCGATGATAAATGGCCACACAACCCCCATTTTTTATGAAAATAGCCATGAGCGACCTTGAAAATAGCCATGAGCGACCATTTTCAATAATACTAGAGGCTAACACCTACGGATTTTAGACCAAGAAATGGTCTCCACCAGAAATCCAAGAATGTGATCTATGGCAAGGAAACATATGTGGGGTGAGGTGTATGAGCCTCTGGTCGACGATCAATGGCCACACAACCCCCATTTTTTATGAAAATAGCCATGAGCGACATTGAAAATAGCCAAGAGCGACCATTTTCAATAATACTAGAGGCTAACACCTACGGATTTTTGACCAAGAAATGGTCTCCACCAGAAATCTAAGAATGTGATCTATGGCAAGGAAACATATGTGGGGTGAGGTGTATGAGCCTCTGGTCGATGATCAATGGCCACACAACCCCCATTTTTGTCGAAAATAGCCATGAACGACCATTTTCAATAATACCGAAGGCTAACACCTACGGATTTTTGACCAAGAAATGCCCTCCACCAGAAATCCAAGAATGTGATCTATGGCAAGGAAACATATGTGGGGTGAGGTGTATGAGCCTCTGGTCGATGATCAATGGCCACACAACCCCCATTTTTGTCGAAAATAGCCATGAACGACCATTTTCAATAATATCGAAGGCTAACACCTACGGATTTTTGACCAAGAAATGGTCTCCACCAGAAATCCAAGAATGTGATATATGGCAAGGAAACATATGTGGGGTGAGGTGTATGAGCCTCTGGTCGACGATCAATGGCCACACAACCCCCATTTTTTATGAAAATAGCCATGAGCGACCATTTTCAATAATACTAGAGGCTAACACCTACGGATTTTGGACCAAGAAATGGTCTCCACCAGAAATCCAAGAATGTGATCTATGGCAAGGAAACATATGTGGGGTGAGGTGTATGAGCGTCTGGTCGATGATCAATGGCCACACAACCCCCATTTTTGTCGAAAATAGCCATGAACGACCATTTTCAATAATACTAGAGGCTAAGACCTACGGATTTTTGACCAAGAAATGGTCTCCACCAGAAATCCAAGAATGTGATCTATGGCAAGGAAACATATGTGGAGTGAGGTGTACGATCCTCTGGTCGATGATCAATGGCCACACAACCCCCATTTTTGTCGAAAATAGCCATGAATGACCATTTTAAAAAATACCGAAGGCTAACACATTCGGATTTTTGACCAAGAAATGGTCTCCACCAGAAATCCAAGAATGTGATCTATGGCAAGGAAACATATGTGGGGTGAGGTGTATGAGCCTCTGGTCGATGATCAATGGCCACACAACCCCCATTTTGCCGAAAATAGCCATGAATGACCATTTTCAATAATACCGAAGGCTAACACCTACGAGTTTTTAACCAAGAAATGGTCTCCACCAGAAATCCAAGAATGTGATCTATGGCAAGGAAACATATGTGGGGTGAGGTGTATGAGCCTCTGGTCGATGATCAATGGCCACACAACCCCCATTTTTGTCGAAAATAGCCATGAACGACCATTTTCAATAATATCGAAGGCTAACACCTACGGATTTTTGACCAAGAAATGGTCTCCACCAGAAATCCAAGAATGTGATCTATGGCAAGGAAACATATGTGGGGTGAGGTGTATGAGCCTCTGGTCGACGATCAATGGCCACACAACCCCCATTTTTTATGAAAATAGCCATGAGCAACCATTTTCAATAATACTAGAGGCTAAGACCTACGGATTTTTGACCAAGAAATGGTCTCCACCAGAAATCCAAGAATGTGATCTATGGCAAGGAAACATATGTGGGGTGAGGTGTATGAGCCTCTGGTCGATGATCAATGGCCACACAACCCCCATTTTTGTCGAAAATAGCCATGAACGACCATTTTCAATAACATCGAAGGCTAACACCTACGGATTTTTGACCAAGAAATGGTCTCCACCAGAAATCCAAGAATGTGATCTACGACAAGGAAACATATGTGGGGTGAGGTGTATGAGCCTCTGGTCGACGATCAATGGCCACACAACCCCCATTTTGCCGAAAATAGCCATGAATGACCATTTTCAATAATATCGAAGGCTAACACCTACGAATTTTTGACCAAGAAATGGTCTCCACCAGAAATCCAAGAATGTGATCTACAACAAGGAAACATATGTGTAGTGAGGTGTATGAGCCTCTGGTCGAAGATCAATGGCCACACAACCCCCATTTTTGTCGAAAATAGCCATGACTGACCATTTTCAATAATATCGAAGGCTAACACCTACGGATTTTTGACCAAGAAATGGTCTCCACCATAAATCCAAAAATGTGATATATGGCAAGGAAACATATGTGGGGTGAGGTGTACGAGCGTCTGGTCAACGATCAATGGCCACACAACGCCCATTTTGCCGAAAATAGCCATGAATGACCATTTTCAATAATACCGAAGGCTAACACCTACGGATTTTTGCCCAAGAAATGGTCTCCACCAGAAATCCAAGAATGTGATCTATGGCAAGGAAACATTTGTGGGGTGAGAATTTATGAGCCTCTGGTCGATGATCAATGGCCACACAACCCCCATTTTTGTCGAAAATAGCCATGAACGACCATTTTTAATAATATCGAAGGCTAACACGTACGAGTTTTTGACCAAGAAATGGTCTCCACCAGAAATCCAAGAATGTGATCTATGGCAAGGAAACATATGTGGGGTGAGGTGTATGAGCGTCTGGTCGATGATCAATGGCCACACAACCCCCATTTTTGTCGAAAATAGCCATGAACGACCATTTTCAATAATACCGAAGGCTAACACCTACGGATTTTTGACAAAGAAATGGTCTCCACCAGAAATCCAAGAATGTGATCTATGGCAAGGAAACATATGTGGGGTGAGGTGTATGAGCCTCTGGTGGAAGATCAATGGCCACACAACCCCCATTTTTGTCAAAAATAGCCATGAATGACCATTTTCAATAATATCGAAGGCTAACACCTACGAATTTTTGACCAAGAAATGGTCTCCACCAGAAATCCAAGAATGTGATCTATGGCAAGGAAACATATGTGGGGTGAGGTGTATGAGCGTCTGGTCGATGATCAATGGCCACACAACCCCCATTTTTGTCGAAAATAGCCATGAACGACCATTTTCAATAATACCGAAGGCTAACACCTACGAATTTTTGACCAACAAATGGTCTCCACGAGAAATCCAAGATTCTGATCTATGGCAAGAAAACATATGTGGGGTGAAGTGTACGAGCCTCTGGTCGATGATCAATGGCCACACAACCCCCATTTTTGTCGAAAATAGCCATGAACGACCATTTTCAATAATACCGAAGGCTAACACGTACGGATTTTTGACCAAGAAATGGTCTCCACCAGAAATCCAAGAATGTGATCTATGGCAAGGAAACATATGTGGGGTGAGGTGTATGAGCCTCTGGTCGATGATCAATGGCCACACAACCCCCATTTTTGTCGAAAATAGCCATGAACGACCATTTTCAATAATATCGAAGGCTAACACCTACGGATTTTTGACCAAGAAATGGTCTCCACCAGAAATCCAAGAATGTGATCTACGACAAGGAAACATATGTGGGGTGAGGTGTATGAGCCTCTGGTCGACGATCAATGGCCAGACAACCCCCATTTTTGTCGAAAATAGCCATGAACGACCATTTTCAATAATATCGAAGGCTAACACCAACGGATTTTTGACCAAGAAATGGTCTCCACCAGAAATCCAAGAATGTGATCTTCGACAAGGAAACATATGTGGGGTGAGGTGTATGAGCCTCTGGTCGACGATCAATGGCCACACAACCCCCATTTTGCCGAAAATAGCCATGAACGACCATTTTCAATAATACCGAAGGCTAACACCTACGGATTTTTGACCAAGAAATGGTCTCCACCATAAATCCAAGAATGTGATCTATGGCAAGGAAACATATGTGGGGTGAGGTGTATGAGCGTCTGGTCGACGATCAATGGCCACACAACCCCCATTTTTTCGAAAATAGCCATGAATGACCATTTACAATAATACCGAAGGCTAAAACCTACGGATTTTTGACCAAGAAATGGTCTCCACCAGAAATCCAAGAATGTGATCTACGACAAGGAAACATATGTGGGGTGAGGTGTATGAGCCTCTGGTCGACGATCAATGGCCACACAACCCCCATTTTGTTGAAAATAGCCATGAGCGACCATTCTCAATAATATTAGAGGCTAAGACCTACGGATTTTTGACCAAGAAATGGTCTCCACCAGAAATCCAAGAATGTGATCTATGGCGAGGAAACATATGTGGGGTGAGGTGTATGAGCCTCTGGTCGACGATCAATGGCCACACAACCCCCATTTTTTATGAAAATAGCCATGAGCGACCTTGAAAATAGCCATGAGCGACCATTTTCAATAATACTAGAGGCTAACACCTACGGATTTTTGACCAAGAAATGGTCTCCACCAGAAATCCAAGAATGTGATCTATGGCAAGGAAACATATGTGGGGTGAGGTGTATGAGCCTCTGGTCGATGATCAATTGCCACACAACCCCCATTTTTGTCGAAAATAGCCATGAACGACCATTTTCAATAATACCGAAGGCTAACACCTACGGATTTTTGACCAAGAAATGGTCTCCACCAGAAATCTAAGAATGTGATCTATGGCAAGGAAACATATGTGGGGTGAGGTGTATGAGCGTCTGGTCGATGATCAATGGCCACACAACCCCCATTTTTGTCGAAAAATAGCCATGAACGACCATTTTCAATAATACTAGAGGCTAAGACCTACGGATTTTTGACCAAGAAATGATCTCCACCAGAAATCCAAGAATGTGATCTATGGCAAGGAAACATATGTGGAGTGAGGTGTACGATCCTCTAGGTCGATGATCAATGGCCACACAACCCCCATTTTTGTCGAAAATAGCCATGAATGACCATTTTCAAAAATACCGAAGGCTAACACGTTCGGATTTTTGACCAAGAAATGGTCTCCACCAGAAATCCAAGAATGTGATCTATGGCAAGGAAACATATGTGGGGTGAGGTGTATGAGCCTCTGGTCGATGATCAATGGCCACACAACCCCCATTTTGCCGAAAATAGCCATGAATGACCATTTTTAATAATACCGAAGGCTAACACCTACGAGTTTTTAACCAAGAATTGGTCTCCACCAGAAATCCAAGAATGTGATCTATGGCAAGGAAACATATGTGGGGTGAGGTGTATGAGCCTCTGGTCGATGATCAATGGCCACACAACCCCCATTTTTGTCGAAAGTAGCCATGAACGACCATTTTCAATAATATCGAAGGCTAACACCTACGAATTTTTGACCAAGAAATGGTCTCCACCAGAAATCCAAGAATGTGATCTACAACAAGGAAACATATGTGTAGTGAGGTGTATGAGCCTCTGGTCGAAGATCAATGGCCACACAACCCCCATTTTTGTCGAAAATAGCCATGAATGACCATTTTCAGTAATATCGAAGGCTAACACCTACGGATTTTTGACCAAGAAATGGTCTCCACCATAAATCCAAAAATGTGATATATGGCAAGGAAACATATGTGGGGTGAGGTGTACGAGCGTCTGGTTGACGATCAATGGCCACACAACCCCCATTTTGCCGAAAATAGCCTTGAATGACCATTTTCAATAATACCGAAGGCTAACACCTACGAATTTTTGCCCAAGAAATGGTCTCCACCAGAAATCCAAGAATGTGATCTATGGCAAGGAAACATTTGTGGGGTGAGATTTATGAGCCTCTAGTCGATGATCAATGGCCACACAACCCCCATTTTTGTCGAAAATAGCCATGAACGACCATTTTTAATAATATCGAAGGCTAACACGTACGAGTTTTTGACCAAGAAATGGTCTCCACCAGAAATCCAAGAATGTGATCTATGGCAAGGAAACATATGTGGGGTGAGGTGTATGAGCGTCTGGTCGATGATCAATGGCCACACAACCCCCATTTTTGTCGAAAATAGCCATGAACGACCATTTTCAATAATACCGAAGGCTAACACCTATGGATTTTTGACCAAGAAATGGTCTCCACCAGAAATCCAAGAATGTGATCTATGGCAAGGAAACATATGTGGGGTGAGGTGTATGAGCCTCTGGTGGAAGATCAATGGCCACACAACCCCCATTTTTGTCAAAAATAGCCATGAATGACCATTTTCAATAATATCGAAGGCTAACACCTACGGATTTTTGACCAAGAAATGGTCTCCACCAGAAATCCAAGAATGTGATCTATGGCAAGGAAACATATGTGGGGTGAGGTGTATGAGCGTCTGGTCGATGATCAATGGCCACACAACCCCCATTTTTGTCGAAAATAGCCATGAACGACCATTTTCAATAATACCGAAGGCTAACACCTACGAATTTTTGACCAACAAATGGTCTCCACGAGAAATCCAAGATTCTGATCTATGGCAAGAAAACATATGTGGGGTGAAGTGTACGAGCCTCTGGTCGATGATCAATGGCCACACAACCCCCATTTTTGTCGAAAATAGCCATGAACGACCATTTTCAATAATACCGAAGGCTAACACGTACGGATTTTTGACCAAGAAATGGTCTCCACCAGAAATCCAAGAATGTGATCTATGGCAAGGAAACATATGTGGGGTGAGGTGTATGAGCCTCTGGTCGATGATCAATGGCCACACAACCCCCATTTTTGTCGAAAATAGCCATGAACGACCATTTTCAATAATATCGAAGGCTAACACCTACGGATTTTTGACCAAGAAATGGTCTCCACCAGAAATCCAAGAATGTGATCTACGACAAGGAAACATATGTGGGGTGAGGTGTATGAGCCTCTGGTCGACGATCAATGGCCAGACAACCCCCATTTTTGTCGAAAATAGCCATGAACGACCATTTTCAATAATATCGAAGGCTAACACCAACGGATTTTTGACCAAGAAATGGTCTCCACCAGAAATCCAAGAATGTGATCTTCGACAAGGAAACATATGTGGGGTGAGGTGTATGAGCCTCTGGTCGACGATCAATGGCCACACAACCCCCATTTTGCCGAAAATAGCCATGAACGACCATTTTCAATAATACCGAAGGCTAACACCTACGGATTTTTGACCAAGAAATGGTCTCCACCATAAATCCAAGAATGTGATCTATGGCAAGGAAACATATGTGGGGTGAGGTGTATGAGCGTCTGGTCGACGATCAATGGCCACACAACCCCCATTTTTTTCGAAAATAGCCATGAATGACCATTTACAATAATACCGAAGGCTAAAACCTACGGATTTTTGACCAAGAAATGGTCTCCACCAGAAATCCAAGAATGTGATCTACGACAAGGAAACATATGTGGGGTGATGTGTATGAGCCTCTGGTCGATGATCAATGGCCACACAACCCCCATTTTTGTCAAAAATAGCCATGAATGACCATTTTCAATAATATCGAAGGCTAACACCTACGGATTTTTGACCAAGAAATGGTCTCCACCAGAAATCCAAGAATGTGATCTATGGCAAGGAAACATATGTGGGGTGAGGTGTATGAGCCTCTGGTCGACGATCAATGGCCACACAACCCCCATTTTTTATGAAAATAGCCATGAGCGACCTTGAAAATAGCCATGAGCGACCATTTTCAATAATACTAGAGGCTAACACCTACGGATTTTTGACCAAGAAATGGTCTCCACCAGAAATCCAAGAATGTGATCTATGGCAAGGAAACATATGTGGGGTGAGGTGTATGAGCCTCTGGTCGATGATCAATGGCCACACAACCCCCATTTTTGTCGAAAATAGCCATGAACGACCATTTTCAATAATACCGAAGGCTAACACCTACGGATTTTTGACCAAGAAATGGTCTCCACCAGAAATCTAAGAATGTGATCTATGGCAAGGAAACATATGTGGGGTGAGGTGTATGAGCGTCTGGTCGATGATCAATGGCCACACAACCCCCATTTTTGTCGAAAATAGCCATGAACGACCATTTTCAATAATACTAGAGGCTAAGACCTACGGATTTTTGACCAAGAAATGATCTCCACCAGAAATCCAAGAATGTGATCTATGGCAAGGAAACATATGTGGAGTGAGGTGTACGATCCTCTGGTCGATGATCAATGGCCACACAACCCCCATTTTTGTCGAAAATAGCCATGAATGACCATTTTCAAAAATACCGAAGGCTAACACGTTCGGATTTTTGACCAAGAAATGGTCTCCACCAGAAATCCAAGAATGTGATCTATGGCAAGGAAACATATGTGGGGTGAGGTGTATGAGCCTCTGGTCGATGATCAATGGCCACACAACCCACATTTTGCCGAAAATAGCCATGAATGACCATTTTTAATAATACCGAAGGCTAACACCTACGAGTTTTTAACCAAGAATTGGTCTCCACCAGAAATCCAAGAATGTGATCTATGGCAAGGAAACATATGTGGGGTGAGGTGTATGAGCCTCTGGTCGATGATCAATGGCCACACAACCCCCATTTTTGTCGAAAGTAGCCATGAACGACCATTTTCAATAATATCGAAGGCTAACACCTACGGATTTTTGACCAAGAAATGGTCTCCACCAGAAATCCAAGAATGTCATCTATGGCAAGGAAACATATGTGGGGTGAGGTGTATGAGCCTCTGGTCGACGATCAATGGCCACACAACCCCCATTTTTTATGAAAATAGCCATGAGCGACCATTTTCAATAATACTAGAGGCTAACACCTACGGATTTTAGACCAAGAAATGGTCTCCACCAGAAATCCAAGAATGTGATCTATGGCAAGGAAACATATGTGGGGTGAGGTGTATGAGCGTCTGGTCGATGATCAATGGCCACACAACCCCCATTTTTGTCGAAAATAGCCATGAACGACCATTTTCAATAATACTAGAGGCTAAGACCTACGGATTTTTGACCAAGAAATGGTCTCCACCAGAAATCCAAGAATGTGATCTATGGCAAGGAAACATATGTGGAGTGAGGTGTACGATCCTCTGGTCGATGATCAATGGCCACACAACCCCCATTTTTGTCGAAAATAGCCATGAATGACCATTTTCAAAAATACCGAAGGCTAACACGTTCGGATTTTTGACCAAGAAATGGTCTCCACCAGAAATCCAAGAATGTGATCTATGGCAAGGAAACATATGTGGGGTGAGGTGTATGAGCCTCTGGTCGATGATCAATGGCCACACAACCCCCATTTTTGTCGAAAATAGCCATGAACGACCATTTTCAATAATATCGAAGGCTAACACCTACGGATTTTTGACCAAGAAATGGTCTCCACCAGAAATCCAAGAATGTGATCTACGACAAGGAAACATATGTGGGGTGAGGTGTATGAGCCTCTGGTCGACGATCAATGGCCACACAACCCCCATTTTGCCGAAAATAGCCATGAATGACCATTTTCAATAATATTGAAGGCTAACACCTACAGATTTTTGACCAAGAAATGGTCTCCACCAGAAATCCAAGAATGTGATCTACGACAAGGAAACATATGTGTAGTGAGGTGTATGAGCCTCTGGTCGAAGATCAATGGCCACACAACCCCCATTTTGCCGAAAATAGCCATGAATGACCATTTTCAATAATACCGAAGGCTAACACCTACGGATTTTTGCCCAAGAAATGGTCTCCACCAGAATTCCAAGAATGTGATCTATGGCAAGGAAACATATGTGGGGTGAGATTTATGAGCCTCTGGTCGATGATCAATGGCCACACAAACCCCATTTTTGTCGAAAATAGCCATGAACGACCATTTTCAATAATATCGAAGGCTAACATGTACGAGTTTTTGACCAAGAAATGGTCTCCACCAGAAATCCAAGAATGTGATCTATGGCAAGGAAACATATGTGGGGTGAGGTGTATGAGCGTCTGGTCGATGATCAATGGCCACACAACCCCCATTTTTGTCGAAAATAGCCATGAACGACCATTTTCAATAATACCGAAGGCTAACACCTAAGGATTTTTGACCAAGAAATGGTCTCCACCAGAAATCCAAGAATGTGATCTATGGCAAGGAAACATATGTGGGGTAAGGTGTATGAGCCTCTGGTGGAAGATCAATGGCCACACAACCCCCATTTTTGTCAAAAATAGCCATGAATGACCATTTTCAATAATATCGAAGGCTAACACCTACGGATTTTTGACCAAGAAATGGTCTCCACCAGAAATCCAAGAATGTGATCTACGACAAGGAAACATATGTGGGGTGAGGTGTATGAGCCTCTGGTCGATGATCAATGGCCACACAACCCCCATTTTTGCCGAAAATAGTCATGAGCGACCATTTTCAATAATACACCTCACCCCACATATGTTTCCTTGCCATAGATCACATTCTTGGATTTATGGTGGAGACCATTTCTTGGTCAAAAATCCGTAGGTGTTAGCCTTTGGTATTTTTGAAAATGGTCATTCTATGGCAAGGAAACATATGTGGGGTGAGGTGTATGAGTGTCTGGTCGATGATCAATGGCCACACAACACCCATTTTTGCCGAAAATCGCCATGAACGACCGTTTTCAATAATACCGAAGGCTAACACCTACGGATTTTTGACCAAGAAATGGTCTCCACCAGAAATCCAAGAATGTGATCTATGGCAAGGAAACATATGTGGGGTGAGGTGTATTATTGAAAATGGTCGCTCATGGCTATTTTCGGCAAAAATGGGGGTTGTGTGGCCATTGATCATCGACAAGAGGCTCATACACCTCACCCCACATATGTTTCCTTGTCGTATATCACATTCTTGGATTTCTGATGGAGACCATTTCTTGGTCAAAAATCCGTAGGTCTTAGCCTTCGGTGTTATTGTAAATGGTCATTCATGGCTATTTTCGACAAAAATGGGGGTTGTGTGGCCATTGATCATCGACCAGAGGCTCATACACCTCACCCCACATATGTTTCCTTGCCATAGATCACATTCTTGGATTTCTGGTGGAGACCATTTCTTGGTCAAAAATCCGTAGGTCTTAGCCTTCGGTATTATTGAAAATGGTCATTCATGGCTATTTTCGGCAAAATGGGGGTTGTGTGGCCATTGATCGTCGACCAGAGGCTCATACACCTCACCCCACATATGTTTCCTTGTCGTAGATCACATTCTTGGATTTCTGGTGGAAACCATTTCTTGGTCAAAAATCCGTAGGTGTTAGCCTTCGGTATTATTGAAAATGGTCATTCATGGCTATTTTCGACAAAAATGGGGGTTGTGTGGCCATTGATCATCGACCAGAGGCTCGTACACCTCACCCCATCTGGTGGAGACCATTTCTTGGTCTAAAATCCGTACGTGTTAGCCTTCGGTATTATTGAAAATGGTCGTTCATGGCTATTTTCGACAAAAATGGGGGTTGTGTGGCCATTGATCATCGACCAGACGCTCATACACCTCACCCCACATATGTTTCCTTTCCATAGATCACATTCTTGGATTTCTGGTGGAGACCATTTCTTGGTCAAAAATCCGAACGTGTTAGCCTTCGGTATTTTTGAAAATGGTCATTCATGGCTATTTTCGACAAAAATGGGGGTTGTGTGGCCATTGATCATCGACCAGAGGATCGTACACCTCACTCCACATATGTTTCCTTGCCATAGATCACATTCTTGGATTTCTGGTGGAGACCATTTCTTGGTCAAAAATCCGTAGGTCTTAGCCTCTAGTATTATTGAAAATGGTCGTTCATGGCTATTTTCGACAAAAATGGGGGTTGTGTGGCCATTGATCATCGACCAGACACTCATACACCTCACCCCACATATGTTTCCTTGCCATAGATCACATTCTTGGATTTCTGGTGGAGACCATTTCTTGGTCTAAAATCCGTAGGTCTTAGCCTTCGGTATTATTGAAAATGGTCATTCATGGCTATTTTCGGCAAAAATGGGGGTTGTGTGGCCATTGATCGTCGACCAGAGGCTCATACACCTCACCCCACATATGTTTCCTTGTCGTAGATCACATTCTTGGATTTCTGGTGGAAACCATTTCTTGGTCAAAAATCCGTAGGTGTTAGCCTTCGGTATTATTGAAAATGGTCATTCATGGCTATTTTCGACAAAAATGGGGGTTGTGTGGCCATTGATCATCGACCAGAGGCTCGTACACCTCACCCCACATATGTTTCCTTGCCATAGATCACATTCTTGGATTTCTGGTGGAGACCATTTCTTGGTCAAAAATCCGTAGGTGTTAGCCTTCGGTATTATTGAAAATGGTCGTTCATGGCTATTTTCGACAAAAATGGGGGTTGTGTGGCCATTGATCATCGACCAGAGGCTCATACACCTCACACCATATATGTTTCCTTGCCATAGATCACATTCTTGGATTTCTGGTGGAGACCATTTCTTGGTCAAAAATCCGTAGGTGTTAGCCTCTAGTATTATTGAAAATGGTCGCTCATGGCTATTTTCAAGGTCGCTCATGGCTATTTTCATAAAAAATGGGGGTTGTGTGGCCATTGATCGTCGACCAGAGGCTCATACACCTCACCCCACATATGTTTCCTTGCCATAGATCACATTCTTGGATTTCTGGTGGAGACCATTTCTTGGTCAAAAATCCGTAGGTCTTAGCCTCTAATATTATTGAAAATGGTCGCTCATGGCTATTTTCGGCAAAATGGGGGTTGTGTGGCCATTGATCGTCGACCAGAGGCTCATACACCTCACCCCACATATGTTTCCTTGTCGTAGATCACATTCTTGGATTTCTGGTTGAGACCATTTCTTGGTCAAAAATCCGTAGGTGTTAGCCTTCGGTATTATTGTAAATGGTCATTCATGGCTATTTTCGACAAAAATGGGGGTTGTGTGGCCATTGATCATCGACCAGAGGCTCATACACCTCACCCCACATATGTTTCCTTGCCATAGATCACATTCTTGGATTTCTGGTGGAGACCATTTCTTGGTCAAAAATCCGTAGGTCTTAGCCTTCGGTATTATTGAAAATGGTCATTCATGGCTATTTTCGGCAAAATGGGGGTTGTCTGGCCATTGATCGTCGACCAGAGGCTCATACACCTCACCCCACATATGTTTCCTTGCCATAGATCACATTCTTGGATTTCTGGTGGAGACCATTTCTTGGTCAAAAATCCGTAGGTGTTAGCCTTCGGTATTATTGTAAATGGTCGTTCATGGCTATTTTCGACAAAATGGGGGTTGTGTGGCAATTGATCATCGACCAGAGGCTCGTACACCTCACCCCACATATGTTTCCTTGCCATAGATCACATTCTTGGATTTCTGGTGGAGACCATTTCTTGGTCTAAAATCCGTAGGTGTTAGCCTTCGATATTATTGAAAATGGTCGTTCATGGCTATTTTCGACAAAAATGGGGGTTGTGTGGCCATTGATCATCGACCAGAGGCTCATACACCTCACCCCACATATGTTTCCTTGCCATAGATCACATTCTTGGATTTCTGGTAGAGACCATTTCTTGGTTAAAAACTCGTAGGTGTTAGCCTCTAATATTATTGAAAATGGTCATTCATGGCTATTTTCGAAAAAAATGGGGGTTGTGTGGCCATTGATCGTCGACCAGAGGCTCATACACCTCACCCCACATATGTTTCCTTGCCATAGATCACATTCTTGGATTTCTGGTGGAGACCATTTCTTGGTCAAAACCTCACCCCACATATGTTTCCTTGCCATAGATCACATTCTTGGATTTCTAGTGGAGACCATTTCTTGGTTAAAAACTCGTAGGTGTTAGCCTCTAATATTATTGAAAATGGTCATTCATGGCTATTTTCGAAAAAAATGGGGGTTGTGTGGCCATTGATCGTCGACCAGAGGCTCATACACCTCACCCCACATATGTTTCCTTGCCATAGATCACATTCTTGGATTTCTGGTGGAGACCATTTCTTGGTCAAAACCTCACCCCACATATGTTTCCTTGCCATAGATCACATTCTTGGATTTCTGGTGGAGACCATTTCTTGGTTAAAAACTCGTAGGTGTTAGCCTCTAATATTATTGAAAATGGTCATTCATGGCTATTTTCGAAAAAATGGGGGTTGTGTGGCCATTGATCGTCGACCAGAGGCTCATACACCTCACCCCACATATGTTTCCTTGCCATAGATCACATTCTTGGATTTCTAGTGGAGACCATTTCTTGGTCAAAACCTCACCCCACATATGTTTCCTTGCCATAGATCACATTCTTGGATTTCTGGTGGAAACCATTTCTTGGTTAAAAACTCGTAGGTGTTAGCCTCTAATATTATTGAAAATGGTCATTCATGGCTATTTTCGAAAAAAATGGGGGTTGTGTGGCCATTGATCGTCGACCAGAGGCTCATACACCTCACCCCACATATGTTTCCTTGCCATAGATCACATTCTTGGATTTCTGGTGGAGACCATTTCTTGGTCAAAACCTCACCCCACATAGGTTTCCTTGCCATAGATCACATTCTTGGATTTCTGGTGGAGACCATTTCTTGGTTAAAAACTCGTAGGTGTTAGCCTCTAATATTATTGAAAATGGTCATTCATGGCTATTTTCGAAAAAAATGGGGGTTGTGTGGCCATTGATCGTCGACCAGAGGCTCATACACCTCACCCCACATATGTTTCCTTGCCATAGATCACATTCTTGGATTTCTGGTGGAGACCATTTCTTGGTTAAAAACTCGTAGGTGTTAGCCTCTAATATTATTGAAAATGGTCATTCATGGCTATTTTCAAAAAAAATGCGGGTTGTGTGGCCATTGATCGTCGACCAGAGGCTCATACACCTCACCCCACATATGTTTCCTTGCCATAGATCACATTCTTGGATTTCTGGTGGAGACCATTTCTTGGTCAAAACCTCACCCCACATATGTTTCCTTGCCATAGATCACATTCTTGGATTTCTGGTGGAGACTATTTCTTGGTTAAAAACTCGTAGGTGTTAGCCTCTAATATTATTGAAAATGGTCATTCATGGCTATTTTCGAAAAAATGGGGGTTGTGTGGCCATTGATCGTCGACCAGAGGCTCATACACCTCACCCCACATATGTTTCCTTGCCATAGATCACATTCTTGGATTTCTGGTGGAGACCATTTCTTGGTCAAAACCTCACCCCACATATGTTTCCTTGCCATAGATCACATTCTTGGATTTCTGGTGGAGACCATTTCTTGGTTAAAAACTCGTAGGTGTTACCTCTAATATTATTGAAAATGGTCATTCATGGCTATTTTCGAAAAAAATGGGGGTTGTGTGGCCATTGATCGTCGACCAGAGGCTCATACACCTCACCCCACATATGTTTCCTTGCCATAGATCACATTCTTGGATTTCTGGTGGAGACCATTTCTTGGTCAAAACCTCACCCCACATATGTTTCCTTGCCATAGATCACATTCTTGGATTTCTGGTGGAGACCATTTCTTGGTTAAAAACTCGTAGGTGTTAGCCTCTAATATTATTGAAAATGGTCATTCATGGCTATTTTCGAAAAAAATGGGGGTTGTGTGGCCATTGATCGTCGACCAGAGGCTCATACACCTCACCCCACATATGTTTCCTTGCCATAGATCACATTCTTGGATTTCTGGTGGAGACCATTTCTTGGTCAAAACCTCACCCCACATATGTTTCCTTGCCATAGATCACATTCTTGGATTTCTGGTGGAGACCATATTTTTGGTTAAAAACTCGTAGGTGTTAGCCTCTAATATTATTGAAAATGGTCATTCATGGCTATTTTCGAAAAAATGGGGGTTGTGTGGCCATTGATCGTCGACCAGAGGCTCATACACCTCACCCCACATATGTTTCCTTGCCATAGATCACATTCTTGGATTTCTGGTGGAGACCATTTCTTGGTCAAAACCTCACCCCACATATGTTTCCTTGCCATAGATCACATTCTTGGATTTCTGGTGGAGACGATTTCTTGGTTAAAAACTCGTAGGTGTTAGCCTCTAATATTATTGAAAATGGTCATTCATGGCTATTTTCGAAAAAATGGGGGTTGTGTGGCCATTGATCGTCGACCAGAGGCTCATACACCTCACCCCACATATGTTTCCTTGCCATAGATCACATTCTTGGATTTCTGGTGGAGACCATTTCTTGGTCAAAACCTCACCCCACATATGTTTCCTTGCCATAGATCACATTCTTGGATTTCTGGTGGAGACCATTTCTTGGTTAAAAACTCGTAGGTGTTAGCCTCTAATATTATTGAAAATGGTCATTCATGGCTATTTTCGAAAAAAATGGGGGTTGTGTGGCCATTGATCGTCGACCAGAGGCTCATACACCTCACCCCACATATGTTTCCTTGCCATAGATCACATTCTTGGATTTCTGGTGGAGACCATTTCTTGGTCAAAACCTCACCCCACATATGTTTCCTTGCCATAGATCACATTCTTGGATTTCTGGTGGAGACCATTTCTTGGTTAAAAACTCGTAGGTGTTAGCCTCTAATATTATTGAAAATGGTCATTCATGGCTATTTTCGAAAAAAATGGGGGTTGTGTGGCCATTGATCGTCGACCAGAGGCTCATACACCTCACCCCACATATGTTTCCTTGCCATAGATCACATTCTTGGATTTCTGGTGGAGACCATTTCTTGGTCAAAACCTCACCCCACATATGTTTCCTTGCCATAGATCACATTCTTGGATTTCTGGTGGAGACCATATTTTTGGTTAAAAACTCGTAGGTGTTAGCCTCTAATATTATTGAAAATGGTCATTCATGGCTATTTTCGAAAAAATGGGGGTTGTGTGGCCATTGATCGTCGACCAGAGGCTCATACACCTCACCCCACATATGTTTCCTTGCCATAGATCACATTCTTGGATTTCTGGTGGAGACCATTTCTTGGTCAAAACCTCACCCCACATATGTTTCCTTGCCATAGATCACATTCTTGGATTTCTGGTGGAGACCATTTCTTGGTTAAAAACTCGTAGGTGTTAGCCTCTAATATTATTGAAAATGGTCATTCATGGCTATTTTCGAAAAAATGGGGGTTGTGTGGCCATTGATCGTCGACCAGAGGCTCATACACCTCACCCCACATATGTTTCCTTGCCATAGAACACATTCTTGGATTTCTGGTGGAGACCATTTCTTGGTCAAAACCTCACCCCACATATGTTTCCTTGCCATAGATCACATTCTTGGATTTCTGGTGGAGACCATTTCTTGGTTAAAAACTCGTAGGTGTTAGCCTCTAATATTATTGAAAATGGTCATTCATGGCTATTTTCGAAAAAATGGGGGTTGTGTGGCCATTGATCGTCGACCAGAGGCTCATACACCTCACCCCACATATGTTTCCTTGCCATAGATCACATTCTTGGATTTCTGGTGGAGACCATTTCTTGGTCAAAACCTCACCCCACATATGTTTCCTTGCCATAGATCACATTCTTGGATTTCTGGTGGAGACCATTTCTTGGTCAAAAATCCGTACGTGTTAGCCTCTAGTATTATTGAAAATGGTCGCTCATGGCTATTTTCAAGGTCGCTCATGGCTATTTTCATAAAAAATGGGGGTTGTGTGGCCATTGATCATCGACCAGACGCTCATACACCTCACCCCACATATGTTTCCTTGCCATAGATCACATTCTTGGATTTCTGGTGGAGACCATTTCTTGGTCAAAACCTCACCCCACATATGTTTCCTTGCCATATATTACATTCTTGGATTTCTGGTGGAGACCATTTCTTGGTTAAAAACTCGTACGTGTTAGCCTTCGGTATTATTGAAAATGGTCATTCATGGCTATTTTCGACAAAAATGGGGGTTGTGTGGCCATTGATCATCGACCAGAGGCTCATACACCTCACCCCACATATGTTTCCTTGCCATAGATCACATTCTTGGATTTCTGGTGGAGACCATTTCTTGGTCAAAAATCCGTAGGTGTTAGCCTTCGGTATTATTGAAAATGTTCGTTCATGGCTATTTTCGACAAAAATGGGGGTTGTGTGGCCATTGATCATCAACCAGACGCTCATACACCTCACCCCACATATGTTTCCTTGCCATAGATCACATTCATGGATTTCTGGTGGAGACCATTTCTTGGTCAAAAATCCGTACGTGTTAGCCTCTAGTATTATTGAAAATGGTCGCTCATGGCTATTTTCGGCAAAATGGGGGTTGTGTGGCCATTGATCGTCGACCAGAGGCTCATACACCTCACCCCACATATGTTTCCTTGTCATAGATCACATTCTTGGATTTCTGGTGGAGACCATTTCTTGGTCAAAAATCCATAGGTGTTAGCCTTCGGTATTATTGTAAATGGTCATTCATGGCTATTTTCGACAAAAATGGGGGTTGTGTGGCCATTGATCATCGACCAGAGGCTCATACACCTCACCCCACATATGTTTCCTTGCCATAGATCACATTCTTGGATTTCTGGTGGAGACCATTTCTTGGTCAAAAATCCATAGGTCTTAGCCTTCGGTATTATTGAAAATGGTCGTTCATGGCTATTTTCGACAAAAATGGGGGTTGTGTGGCCATTGATCTTCGACCAGACGCTCATACACCTCACCCCACATATGTTTCCTTGCCATAGAACACATTCTTGGATTTCTGGTGGAGACCATTTCTTGGTCAAAAATCCGTACGTGTTAGCCTCTAGTATTATTGAAAATGGTCGCTCAGGGCTATTTTCAAGGTCGCTCATGGCTATTTTCATAAAAAATGGGGGTTGTGTGGCCATTGATCATCGACCAGACGCTCATACACCTCACCCCACATATGTTTCCTTGCCATAGATCACATTCTTGGATTTCTGGTGGAGACCATTTCTTGGTCAAAACCTCACCCCACATATGTTTCCTTGCCATAGATTACATTCTTGGATTTCTGGTGGAGTCCATTTCTTGGTTAAAAACTCGTACGTGTTAGCCTTCGGTATTATTGAAAATGGTCATTAATGGCTATTTTCGACAAAAATGGGGGTTGTGTGGCCATTGATCATCGACTAGAGGCTCATACACCTCACCCCACATATGTTTCCTTGCCATAGATCACATTCTTGGATTTCTGGTGGAGACCATTTCTTGGTCAAAACCTCACCCCACATATGTTTCCTTGCCATAGATTACATTCTTGGATTTCTGGTGGAGACCATTTCTTGGTTAAAAACTCATACGTGTTAGCCTTCGGTATTATTGAAAATGGTCATTCATGGCTATTTTCGGCAAAATGGGGGTTGTGTGGCCATTGATCGTCGACCAGAGGCTCATACACCTCACCCCACATATGTTTCCTTGCCATAGATCACATTCTTGGATTTCTGGTGGAGACCATTTCTTGGTCAAAAATCCGTAGGTGTTAGCCTTCGGTATTATTGAAAATGGTCGTTCATGGCTATTTTCGGCAAAAATGGGGGTTGTGTGGCCATTGATCGTCGACCAGAGGCTCATACACCTCACCCCACATATGTTTCCTTGCCATAGATCACATTCTTGGATTTCTGGTGGAGACCATTTCTTGGTCAAAAATCCGAACGTGTTAGCCTTCGGTATTTTTGAAAATGGTCATTCATGGCTATTTTCGACAAAAATGGGGGCTGTGTGGCCACTGATCATCGACCAGAGGATCGTACACCTCACTCCACATATGTTTCCTTGCCATAGATCACATTCTTGGATTTCTGGTGGAGACCATTTCTTGGTCAAAAATCCGTAGGTCTTAGCCTCTAGTATTATTGAAAATGGTCGTTCATGGCTATTTTTGACAAAAATGGGGGTAGTGTGGCCATTGATCATCGACCAGACGCTCATACACCTCACCCCACATATGTTTCATTGCCATAGATCACATTCTTGGATTTCTGGTGTAGACCATTTCTTGGTCTAAAATCCGTAGGTGTTAGCCTCTAATATTATTGAAAATGGTCGTTCATGGCTATTTTCGACAAAAATGGGGGTTGTGTGGACATTGATCATCGACTAGAGGCTCATACACCTCACCCCACATATGTTTCCTTGCCATAGATCACATTCTTGGATTTCTGGTGGAGACCATTTCTCGGTCAAAAATCCGTAGGTCTTAGCCTCTAATATTATTGAAAATGGTCGTTCATGGCTATTTTCGACAAAAATGGGGGTTGTGTGGCCATTGATCATCGACCAGAGGCTCATACCCCTCACCCCACATATGTTTCCTTGCCATAGATCACATTCTTGGATTTCTGGTGGAGACCATTTCTTGGTTAAAAACTCGTACGTGTTAGCCTTCGGTATTATTGAAAATGGTCATTCATGGCTATTTTCGGCAAAATGGGGGTTGTGTGGCCATTGATCATCGACCAGAGGCTCGTACACCTCACCCCACATATGTTTCCTTGCCATAGATCACATTCTTGGATTTCTGGTGGAGACCATTTCTTGGTCAAAAATCCGTAGGTGTTAGCCTTCGGTATTATTGAAAATGGTCGTTCATGGCTATTTTCGGCAAAATGGGGGTTGTGTGGCAATTGATCATCGACCAGAGGCTCATACACCTCACCCCACATATGTTTCCTTGCCATAGATTACATTCTTGGATTTCTGGTGGAGACCATTTCTTGGTCAAAAATCCGTAGGTGTTAGCCTTTGATATTATTGAAAATGGTCGTTCATGGCTATTTTCGACAAAAATTAGGGTTGTGTGGCCATTGATCGTCGACCAGAGGCTCATACACCTCACCCCACATATGTTTCCTTGCCATAGATCACATTCTTGGATTTCTGGTGGAGACCATTTCTTGGTCAAAAATCCGTAGGTGTTAGCCTTCAGTGTCATTGAAAATGGTCGTTCATGGCTATTTTCGACAAAAATTAGGGTTGTGTGGCCATTGATCGTCGACCAGAGGCTCATACACCTCACCCCACATATGTTTCCTTGCCATAGATCACATTCTTGGATTTCTGGTGGAGACCATTTCTTGGTCAAAAATCCGTAGGTGTTAGCCTTCAGTGTCATTGAAAATGGTCGTTCATGGCTATTTTCGACAAAAATTAGGGTTGTGTGGCCATTGATCGTCGACCAGAGGCTCATACACCTCACCCCACATATGTTTCCTTGCCATAGATCACATTCTTGGATTTCTGGTGGAGACCATTTCTTGGTCAAAAATCCGTAGGTGTTAGCCTTCAGTGTCATTGAAAATGGTCGTTCATGGCTATTTTTGACAAAAATTAGGGTTGTGTGGCCATTGATCGTCGACCAGAGGCTCATACACCTCACCCCACATATGTTTCCTTGCCATAGATCACATTCTTGGATTTCTGGTGGAGACCATTTCTTGGTCAAAAATCCGTAGGTGTTAGCCTTCAGTGTCATTGAAAATGGTCGTTCATGGCTATTTTCGACAAAAATTAGGGTTGTGTGGCCATTGATCGTCGACCAGAGGCTCATACACCTAACCCCACATATGTTTCCTTGCCATAGATCACATTCTTGGATTTCTGGTGGAGACCATTTCTTGGTCAAAAATCCGTAGGTGTTAGCCTTCAGTGTCATTGAAAATGGTCGTTCATGGCTATTTTCGACAAAAATTAGGGTTGTGTGTCCATTGATCGTCGACCAGAGGCTCATACACCTCACCCCACATATGTTTCCTTGTCATAGATCACATTCTTGTATTTCTGGTGGAGACCATTTCTTGGTCAAAAATCCGTAGGTGTTAGCCTTCGGTATTATTGAAAATGGTCGTTCATGGCTATTTTCGACAAAAATGGGGGTTGTGTGGCCATTGATCATCGACCAGAGGCTCATACACCTCACCCCACATATGTTTCCTTGCCATAGATCACATTCTTGGATTTCTGGTGGAGACCATTTCTTGGTCAAAAATCCGTAGGTGTTAGCCTTCGGTATTATTGAAAATGGTCGTTCATGGCTATTTTCGACAAAAATGGGGGTTGTGTGGCCATTGATCGTCGACCAGAGGCTCATACACCTCACCCCACATATGTTTCCTTGCCATAGATCACATTCTTGGATTTCTGGTGGAGACCATTTCTTGGTCAAAAATCCGAACGTGTTAGCCTTCGGTATTTTTGAAAATGGTCATTCATGGCTATTTTCGACAAAAATGGGGGCTGTGTGGCCACTGATCATCGACCAGAGGATCGTACACCTCACTCCACATATGTTTCCTTGCCATAGATCACATTCTTGGATTTCTGGTGGAGACCATTTCTTGGTCAAAAATCCGTAGGTCTTAGCCTCTAGTATTATTGAAAATGGTCGTTCATGGCTATTTTTGACAAAAATGGGGGTTGTGTGGCCATTGATCATCGACCAGACGCTCATACACCTCACCCCACATATGTTTCATTGCCATAGATCACATTCTTGGATTTCTGGTGTAGACCATTTCTTGGTCTAAAATCCGTAGGTGTTAGCCTCTAATATTATTGAAAATGGTCGTTCATGGCTATTTTCGACAAAAATGGGGGTTGTGTGGACATTGATCATCGACTAGAGGCTCATACACCTCACCCCACATATGTTTCCTTGCCATAGATCACATTCTTGGATTTCTGGTGGAGACCATTTCTCGGTCAAAAATCCGTAGGTCTTAGCCTCTAATATTATTGAAAATGGTCGTTCATGGCTATTTTCGACAAAAATGGGGGTTGTGTGGCCATTGATCATCGACCAGAGGCTCATACACCTCACCCCACATATGTTTCCTTGCCATAGATCACATTCTTGGATTTCTGGTGGAGACCATTTCTTGGTTAAAAACTCGTACGTGTTAGCCTTCGGTATTATTGAAAATGGTCATTCATGGCTATTTTCGGCAAAATGGGGGTTGTGTGGCCATTGATCATCGACCAGAGGCTCGTACACCTCACCCCACATATGTTTCCTTGCCATAGATCACATTCTTGGATTTCTGGTGGAGACCATTTCTTGGTCAAAAATCCGTAGGTGTTAGCCTTCGGTATTATTGAAAATGGTCGTTCATGGCTATTTTCGGCAAAATGGGGGTTGTGTGGCAATTGATCATCGACCAGAGGCTCATACACCTCACCCCACATATGTTTCCTTGCCATAGATTACATTCTTGGATTTCTGGTGGAGACCATTTCTTGGTCAAAAATCCGTAGGTGTTAGCCTTTGATATTATTGAAAATGGTCGTTCATGGCTATTTTCGACAAAAATTAGGGTTGTGTGGTCATTGATCGTCGACCAGAGGCTCATACACCTCACCCACATATGTTTCCTTGCCATAGATCACATTCTTGGATTTCTGGTGGAGACCATTTCTTGGTCAAAAATCCGTAGGTGTTAGCCTTCAGTGTCATTGAAAATGGTCGTTCATGGCTATTTTCGACAAAAATTAGGGTTGTGTGGCCATTGATCGTCGACCAGAGGCTCATACACCTCACCCCACATATGTTTCCTTGGCATAGATCACATTCTTGGATTTCTGGTGGAGACCATTTCTTGGTCAAAAATCCGTAGGTGTTAGCCTTCAGTGTCATTGAAAATGGTCGTTCATGGCTATTTTCGACAAAAATTAGGGTTGTGTGGCCATTGATCGTCGACCAGAGGCTCATACACCTCACCCCACATATGTTTCCTTGCCATAGATCACATTCTTGGATTTCTGGTGGAGACCATTTCTTGGTCAAAAATCCGTAGGTGTTAGCCTTCAGTGTCATTGAAAATGGTCGTTCATGGCTATTTTTGACAAAAATTAGGGTTGTGTGGCCATTGATCGTCGACCAGAGGCTCATACACCTCACCCCACATATGTTTCCTTGCCATAGATCACATTCTTGGATTTCTGGTGGAGACCATTTCTTGGTCAAAAATCCGTAGGTGTTAACCTTCAGTGTCATTGAAAATGGTCGTTCATGGCTATTTTCGACAAAAATTAGGGTTGTGTGGCCATTGATCGTCGACCAGAGGCTCATACACCTAACCCCACATATGTTTCCTTGCCATAGATCACATTCTTGGATTTCTGGTGGAGACCATTTCTTGGTCAAAAATCCGTAGGTGTTAGCCTTCAGTGTCATTGAAAATGGTCGTTCATGGCTATTTTCGACAAAAACTAGGGTTGTGTGTCCATTGATCGTCGACCAGAGGCTCATACACCTCACCCCACATATGTTTCCTTGTCATAGATCACATTCTTGGATTTCTGGTGGAGACCATTTCTTGGTCAAAAATCCGTAGGTGTTAGCCTTCGGTATTATTGAAAATGGTCGTTCATGGCTATTTTCGACAAAAATGGGGGTTGTGTGGCCATTGATCATCGACCAGAGGCTCATACACCTCACCCCACATATGTTTCCTTGCCATAGATCACATTCTTGGATTTCTGGTGGAGACCATTTCTTGGTAAAAAATCCGTAGGTGTTAGCCTTCAGTATTATTGAAAATGGTCGTTCATGGCTATTTTCGAATAAAATGGGGGTTGTGTGGCCATTGATCATCGACCAGAGGCTCATACACCTCACCCCACATATGTTTCCTTGCCATAGATCACATTCTTGGATTTCTGGTGGAGGCCATTTCTTGGTCAAAAATCCGTACGTGTTAGCCTCTAGTATTATTGAAAATGGTCGCTCATGGCTATTTTCAAGGTCGCTCATGGCTATTTTCATAAAAAATGGGGGTTGTGTGGCCATTGATCATCGACCAGACGCTCATACACCTCACCCCACATATGTTTCCTTGCCATAGATCACATTCTTGGATTTCTGGTGGAGACCATTTCTTGGTCAAAAATCCGTAGGTCTTAGCCTCTAATATTATTGAAAATGGTCATTCATGGCTATTTTCGGCAAAATGGGGGTTGTGTGGCCATTGATCGTCGACCAGAGGCTCATACACCTCACCCCACATATGTTTCCTTGTCGTAGATCACATTCTTGGATTTCTGGTGGAGACCATTTCTTGGTCAAAAATCCGTAGGTCTTAGCCTCTAATATTATTGAAAATGGTCGCTCATGGCTATTTTCATAAAAAAATGGGGGTTGTGTGGCCATTTATCATCGACTAGAGGCTCGTACACCTCACCCCACATATGTTTCCTTGCCATAGATCACATTCTTGGATTTCTGGTGGAGACCATTTCTTGGTCTAAAATCCGTAGGTGTTAGCCTCTAGTATTATTGAAAATGGTCGCTCATGGCTATTTTCAAGGTCGCTCATGGCTATTTTCATAAAAAATGGGGGTTGTGTGGCCATTTATCATCGACTAGAGGCTCATAAACCTCACCCCACATATGTTTCCTTGCCATAGATTACATTCTTGGATTTCTGGTGGAAACCATTTCTTGGTTAAAAACTCGTACGTGTTAGCCTTCGGTATTATTGAAAATGGTCATTCATGGCTATTTTCGGCAAAATGGGGGTTGTGTGGCCATTGATCGTCGACCAGAGGCTCATACACCTCACCCCACATATGTTTCCTTGTCGTAGATCACATTCTTGGATTTCTGGTGGAGACCATTTCTTGGTCAAAAATCAGTAGGTGTTAGCCTTCGATATTATTGAAAATGGTCGTTCATGGCTATTTTCGACAAAAATGGGGGTTGTGTGGCCATTGATCGTCGACCAGAGGCTCATACACCTCACCCCACATATGTTTCCTTGCCATAGATCACATTCTTGGATTTCTGGTGGAGACCATTTCTTGGTCAAAAATCCGTAGGTCTTAGCCTCTAGTATTATTGAAAATGGTCGCTCATGGCTATTTTCATAAAAAATGGGGGTTGTGTGGCCATTTATCATCGACTAGAGGCTCATAAACCTCACCCCACATATGTTTCCTTGCCATAGATTACATTCTTGGATTTCGGGTGGAAACCATTTCTTGGTTAAAAACTCGTACGTGTTAGCCTTCGGTATTATTGAAAATGGTCATTCATGGCTATTTTCGGCAAAATGGGGGTTGTGTGGCCATTGATCGTCGACCAGAGGCTCATACACCTCACCCCACATATGTTTCCTTGTCGTAGATCACATTCTTGGATTTCTGGTGGAGACCATTTCTTGGTCAAAAATCAGTAGGTGTTAGCCTTCGATATTATTGAAAATGGTCGTTCATGGCTATTTTCGACAAAAATGGGGGTTGTGTGGCCATTGATCGTCGACCAGAGGCTCATACACCTCACCCCACATATGTTTCCTTGCCATAGATCACATTCTTGGATTTCTGGTGGAGACCATTTCTTGATCAAAAATCCGTAGGTCTTAGCCTCTAGTATTATTGAAAATGGTCGCTCATGGCTATTTTCATAAAAAATGGGGGTTGTGTGGCCATTTATCATCGACTAGAGGCTCATAAACCTCACCCCACATATGTTTCCTTGCCATAGATTACATTCTTGGATTTCTGGTGGAAACCATTTCTTGGTTAAAAACTCCTACGTGTTAGCCTTCGGTATTATTGAAAATGGTCATTCATGGCTATTTTCGGCAAAATGGGGGTTGTGTGGCCATTGATCGTCGACCAGAGGCTCATACACCTCACCCCACATATGTTTCCTTGTCGTAGATCACATTCTTGGATTTCTGGTGGAGACCATTTCTTGGTCAAAAATCCGTAGGTGTTAGCCTTCGATATTATTGAAAATGGTCATTCATGGCTATTTTCGACAAAAATGGGGGTTGTGTGGCCATTGATCATCGACCAGAGGCTCATACACCTCACCCCACATATGTTTCCTTGCCATAGATCACATTCTTGGATTTCTGGTGGAACCATTTCTTGGTCAAAAATCCGTAGGTGTTAGCCTTCGGTATTATTGTAAATGGTCATTCATGGCTATTTTCGACAAAATGGGGG
>JAOPSE010002908.1:0-68887 GCA_029449295.1 Zea luxurians | reverse complement strand
CTCCGAAGCCCCTGGTCATTTCAGAAAATCTGAAGGCCTCCTCCCTTCTTTGGCGAAAGTCATTGTCAGCACGAATGTACTCATCCATCTTTTGGAGCAGTTTCTCCAGGGTCTGAGGCGGCTTTCTAGCAAAGTATTGAGCTGCAGGCCCAGGACGAAGCCCCTTGATCATGGCTTCGATAACAATTCATTGGGCACCGTTGGAGCCTGCGCCCTCAAACGCAACCTTCTGACATACGCCTGAAGGTATTCTTCATGGTCCTGAGTACACTGGAATAAGGCTTGAGCAGTGACCGGCTTTGTCTGAAATCCTTGAAAGCTGGTTAACAACATATCCTTCACTTCTGCCATGAGGTGATCGTTCCTGGTCGAAGAGAGGAGTACCAGGTCTGAGCAACATTCCTGACGGCCATGACGAAAGACTTCGCCATGACTGCAGCATTGCCCCCATACGAAGACACTGTTGCTTCGTAGCTCATCAAGAACTGCTTCGGGTCTGAGTGACCGTCGAACATGGGAAGCTGGGGTGGCTTATAGGATGAAGGCCAAGGTGTAGCCTGCAGCTCAGCGGACAAGGAGAAGCATCATCGAAAACAAAATTTCCCTGATGGAAATTGTCATACCAGTCATCTTCGTTGACGAAGCCCTCCTGATGAAGGTCTTTCTGCTGAGGCCTTCTTTTGCTCATCATGGGTAAGATGGCGGACTTCCTCAGAGGCTTCGTATCTGCCGTTGCAACTCAGCTAGCCGGGCCATCTTCTCCTTCTTCCTTTGCACCTGTTGATGTAGAATCTCCATATCCCTGATTTCTTGGTCTAGCTCTTCCTCCTGAAGTGTCGGGCTGACGGCCTTTCTCTTCTGGCTTCGAGCCTCCTGAAGAGAGACGGTGTCCTGGTTGTGGTCCAGCGGTTGCAGTGCTGAAGCCCCAGCCGCTGAAGCTTTCTTCGGTGCCATAGCGAAGATCTACAGCTTCCGAAGGTGTTCAAAACTCGAAGTGGAAGTGAGTTCACCGGAGGTGGGCGCCAATGTTGGGGACTTGTTCTCAAATGCTTCGGATTAAGAACAAGGCAACATAAAAGTGTTAAATATTAAGGCCCTTCGTCCTACCAAACATTATTCCCCTTCGGGAATAATGAGTTCCGGACGAAGGTCACAAGACATACCTTTGTAAATATAACAAGTAATAACGAAGGATTCATACAAAACGTGAAATGTAAATCATAGAATCATTTCTATTTTATTAACACAGAGAAATAGAAATGATTACAAATTACAAATGTACCTTCGGTCTTGAGAAGGTAAAAAGTACAAGCGTGACGCAAATGCCAATGCCAAGTCAGCGTGAACAGTACGGGAGTACTGTTCATCTATTTATAGACGCGGGACGCAGCCCACGTAAAATTACATCCATGTCCATTACATTTGTTAATGGCTTATGGAAATCTGTCAAGGCCCACGTAGTCTTTTCATCTTTAAGTCGGTTCCCCTTTCTACTATCGCGACGAAGCTTCCCTGCGCACAGCTTCGGCTGTGCACCATCCTTCGTAGTTGGTAATCAGCTCGTCCTTCGTCTGGTTTAGGCTTCGTCCTGACCGTGCTTTATGTTCATAATTCTGAGTCCGAAGATACCTGTTCACATAATCCACTTGGAAAACATTGTCAAATCATGTTTTTGAGGACCTTCGGAGGACGAAGGCCCCCAACAGGTCTCTACCCACGATGCGCTACAACTGGCGACGAAACTCTCCGTCGACGCGAGGTTCCCAGGCCACTGAACTCCTCCAATTGCACGGATTCGAGGGGACCGGCACACGATCCAGAGGCACCCGACCGATTTTCTCCGGCTGCTAGTCGTCTCAGGCGCGGAGCTCCTGCGATAGTCCCAGCGACCCGCCCTACGCTCCTTTCCTCCTTCCCCTGGTTTGAGTTCTGCGGCTATGGCGGTCCTAGGCTCTTTTTCGTCAAGTGGTGGGGCATCCGGATTGATAGGCGGGGAAACGCAGCCGGCTGGCTTTGTAGCCAACGACCAGCGGCGTTCACGGAAGAGCGTAACAACCTGGCGGCGACTTAGACAACGCGGAGCAGCGCATTATGGCCTACCAGCTAGGCCCCACGGCCTAGTGTTAGACGCAGGTGCATGCCACGGCTGAGTCAAGCGCGGCGAAGGGAAGACTTACACGCGGGCCCGGAGTGTCATCCAGAGCACCAACGCGGCATGCGGTGGTGGCTGGCCCGTGGGCGCCGAGATCAAGCGGCCACAATGGCTCGCCAAGGCCCAGTTAAGTTCTCCTCTCTCTTTTTTTTATTTATTCTATTTTTCCAAATTCAAAAGGTTCAAATGACTTTAAATTGCTGATTTAACCTCATACTTTCAAGTATTAAATAAATTCTACTATGAATGATACTACATTCTTCTTGAAATAATTTTACTATATATTGTTATATTTATTATTTATTACCCATTTTAACTCTATTGCTCCCAATTTATTTAGTGCTCTTAATTTGAATTTGAGTCTAGTCTTATTTCATTGATAATTTTGTATTTGATGCACAGACAAAGAAATCCAGCATGATGCATAAGTTTACGTGTTTTTATTTGGATATTTATTTGAAATAACATGTGTCTCATGCATAATCACTTCATCCAAAGAGAGCCTTTATTAATTTTAATGACAAGGTCATTAGTGGTCTATACTAGGGATTACAAATCCTACCCCCCTTAAAATAATCTCGTCCTCGAGATTTAAGAAGATCTAAGGAAAAGGCGGGGAAATCTATACGAAGCTCTCTTCTCTTTCCCAAGTTGCTTCATCTTCTCCGTGGTGACTCCATTGTACTTTGCACATCTTTATCACCTTATTTCTTGTAACTCGAGTCAACGTGTCCAGGATCTTGATAGGTACTCAACATAGGTCAGATCATCTTGAACACTAAAGTCCTCCATTGGTAACTGCTTCTCAGGTACCCTGAGGCACTTCTTTAGCTAGGACACATGAAACACATCATGTACATCTGACAGGTGATCGGGTAACTTCAGTTGATATGCAACTTCTCCCACTCGCTTTAAGATCAAGAAAGGTCCAATGAAGCGAGGGGACAACTTTCCTTTAACTTTAAATCTCCTCATACCCCGAAGTGGTGACACCTTCAAATAGACATGATCACCCTCCTTAAACTCCAATAGTCTCCTTCTATTATCAGCATAGCTCTTTTGCCTTGATTGTGCAATTCTAAAATTTTCTCTTATCATTCGAACTTATTCTTCTGCCTCTTGTATAAGTTCAGGCCCAAAGAACTGTCTTTCTCCAGTTTGATCCCAGTACAGTGGAGTCCTGCATTTTCTACCATACAGAGCTTCAAACGGTGACATCTTCAAACTGGCCTGGTAGCTATTATTATAAGAAAACTCAGCATATGGTAAGCTCTTATCCCAACTTCCACCATGCTTAAGGGCACAAGCTCTTAACATATCTTCTAGCACTTGATTAGTCCTCTCTGTCTGTCCATCAGTCTGGGGATGGTAGGCTGAACTAAAATTCAACTTTGTATCCAAGCTCTCATGCAACTTCTTCCAAATCGAGAAGTAAATTGTGATCCTCGATCAGACACGATCTTCTTAGGCACTCCATGTAGACAAACTATCCGAGTCATATATAACTCTGCTAATTTGGCTCCCGTGTAATTAGTCCTCACTGGTATGAAATGAGCCACTTTTGTTAATCTGTCCACAATTACCCAAATAGAGTCATACCCAGCAGGGGTGCGGGGTAGTCCAACAATAAAATCCATACCAATTTCTTCCCATTTCCACTCAGGTATCTTCAATGGGTGCAATAGTTCAGCGGGTCTTTGATGTTCGGCCTTGACTCTTTGACACACATCACACTTAGCCACATGAGCAGCAACATCTCTTTTCAGTCCATACCACCAATACTTTTGCTTCAAATCTTGATACATCTTAGTGCTACCAGGTGGATAGAATAATCAGAATCATGAGCTTCTTTCAATATTGTCTCACGAAGGCTATCAATCTCCGGAACACATATCCGATCTTTGAACCATATAGTGCCTTGCTCATCCTCCGTGAATTCCGGAACTCGACCTTCTGTAATCAGATCCTTAATCTCTTGAATCTTAGCATCACCAACCTGACCTTTACGAATCTCTTGCTCCAAGGTAGGTCCCAATTCAATGGTGACTCCTTCAGTGTGAGTAACAATCCCCAGGTTGAGTATCTCAAAATCCTTTACTAATTCATCAGGTAGCTGGACAACGAAAGCGGAGTGAACATGCTCCTTCCGACTCAAGGCATCTGCAACCAAATTCGCCATGCCTGGGTGGTAATGAATCTCCAAGTCATAATCCTTAATGAGCTCCAACGAACGGCGTTGCCTAAGGTTGAGATCCTTCTGAGTGAAGATATACTTCAAGCTCTTATGATCTGTGTATACTTGGCACTTAGTTCCCATGATGTAGTGTCTCCAAATCTTAAGTGCATGCACAACGGCAGCCAGCTCTAAGTCATGAGTGGGGTAGTTCAATTCATGTTTCCGCAACTGACGAGATGCATAGGCGATCACATGACCTTCTTGCATGAGCACACATCCAAGTCCTTGGCCACATGCATCACAATAAATGTCAAATCCCTTCTGTAGATCTGGCACAATCAATACTGGCGGTGACATCAATCTCTCCTTCAATTGATCAAAGCTCTCTTGGCATTTCTCATCCCACTTGAATTCTCTTCCTTTCTCCAAAAGCGAGGTCATAGGTTTAGCAATCTTAGAAAATCCTTCAATAAATCTCCGATAATAGCCTGCTAATCCCAAGAAACTCCAAATCTCAGTAACTGTAGTGGGCACTCTCCACTCCATAATCTCCTTGACCTTAGCAGGATCCACTTCTATTCCTCCATTAGAAATAATATGTCCAAGGAATGGCACCTTGTCAATCCAAAACTCGCACTTACTGAACTTAGCATAGAGTTGATTATCTTGCAACTTCTGTAGCACCAACCTTAGATGTTGTTCATGATCACTTTCACTCCTAGAATAAATAAGAATATCGTCGATGAACACCACGACGAATCTGTCCAAATACTCCATAAACACCTTATTCATCAAATTCATGAAATAAGCTGGTGCATTGGTCAATCCAAACGACATAACAGTAAACTCATATAATCCATATCGAGTCGAGAAAGCCGTCTTGGGAATATCCGATGGTCTAATCCTCATCTGATGGTAACCCGATCGGAGATCAATCTTCGAGAATACTCTAGCACCTCTCATCTGATCAAATAGATCCTCAATACGGGGCAACGGATACTTGTTCTTCACAGTAACATCATTAAGTGATCTATAGTCCACACACATCCGTTGTGATCCATCCTTCTTCTGTACAAATAGAACCGGTGCTCCCCAAGGTGAGGAACTCGGACGAATGTACCCTGCCTCTTGTAACTCAGTTAACTGCTTCTTAAGTTCCTTCAACTCCTCTACGGACATCCTATATGGCCGTTTAGAAATAGGGGCGGTTCCAGGTAGGAGATCAATAACAAACTCAACTTCTCTATCAGGTGGCATCCCTGGTAACTCCTCTGGAAAGACATCCGGAAAATCTCTGACCCCCGGATGTTGTCACCAACAAACTCCTCAGGCATAAAGAACATTGCACGCATGGATGAGGAGGTTACTGCAATATTAACTTGAAATCTTTCTCCTTTAGTGGTAGTGAGTTCTACGGTACCTCTACCACATGCTATAATGGCCTTTGCCTTTCTTAGCCATGACATACCAAGGATCAGATCTATACTGCTTGACTCTAATATTATAGCAGTAGCTCCAAATTCTCTACCCATAATGGTCAATGTCAATCTACGTGTCATTTGATTCGCCTCAACAGGCCCTTTAGGTGTAATTACTATCATGGGTTTTCTCATATCTAGCAGTGGTATTTCATTTGTGTTGGCATATCTAGCAGACATGAATGAATGTGTAGCACCAGAATCAAATAATATTGTTGCAGGAATTGCATTAACATAAAACATACCAAGTACGATGTCACCACCATCAGGAGTATCATCAACGCTGACTTGATTCACCCTGGCTATAGAATATCCCTTGCCAGGAGTCTGTTGCTTGTTCTGAACTGGAGTAGTAGCGATCCTCTGTGGGCAGACATTTGCATAATGACCAGTCTTCCCACACTTGAAACACGTAGTGCCTGGACTCTGTCCTGCAAACTTTGTCGGGGTGCCAGTGGGGGTAGCCTGTCGAGGAGGTGGAGTCCTCAGTGGTGATTGCTGAACTGGGCGCGGTCCTCCGGGTCGAGTCGGTGTACCCAGTGGTGAACTGTAGCGAGGACGAACACTGCTGCTACCCTGTCCTTGTGAGATAGCCTTCCTCTTCAAATCACCCAGTTGAACACGCTTGTGTTCAATAGCAAGAGCCTTATCCAGTAGCCTCTGAAATGATGGAAAGGTGTGTGCAACCAGTGCATACTGCAAGGGTCCATTAATTCCTTCAATAAAGTGCTCCTGCTTCCTCTCATCCTCAGCAACTTCCTCCGGAGCATATCTCGACAGCTGAATAAATTTGTCTCTGTACTCGCTGACTGACATGTTGCCTTGCTTCAATGACAGAAACTCCTTCTTCTTGATCTTTATCATACCAGCTGGAATATGGTAGTTCCTGAATTGTGTACTGAACTCTGCCCAAGTAATAGTATCAGCAGCATCGTGGGCAGCAGTATATGAATCCCACCAGTCAGCAGCAGGACCTGTCAGATGTCCAGAAGCATATAAACCTTCTCCCGATCAGTGCATTGAGCAATGTTCAACATCTCTCAATGGACTTCAGCCAATCATCTGCGTCTAGTGGATCCGGAGAGCTTGCAAATGTAGGCGGCTTATGACTCATGAACACCCGGTGCTTATCACGAGGTGGAACTGGTGGTGGTAGTGGAGGCAATGGCACTTGTTGCTGTTGTTGCTATTGTTGAAGTTGTTGTTACAGCTGCTGTTGTTGCGCCCTCCTTTCTTGGCGTATCTCATCTCTCTCCTAGCGCAACTCCTGGCGTATATCTTCTCTTTCCTGACGCATTTCCTGGCGTTCTTGCTGCATCTGGGCACGCATATCAGCCATAGTGTCCGTCATTTGCTGCATCACCGCCATCTGAGCAGCAACCAGTGGGTCAACTCCGCCTGGCGGAGGATTAGGAGGATTCATCTCTGTAGGCTGTGGCTGAGGTTGTCTATAAATCCTTCGAGTGTGTCGATTAGGAGGTAAATCAATTCCACCACCCCGCCTGGTATTGACCATCTGAGTTAGATAAATATGGTAAGAAAATAGCAGACAAGGCAGTGATTACAAATCATGTTACTTTGGGGATTTATTAGCTAAGCAGTTTAATGTTTTACCTACCATAGCTAATTTATTACCTTATGCTGGCACATGCTAAGATGTCCATATATAATATCTCAATCAATCAAAGAAGCAAATCAGGCATTGATCATCAGAACAATCCACCAATATTTTTGATAGAAAAATAATTTTAATTTTGTCTTAGGCTCCCTATCTCTTAAAAATGTCATAGGGGTAGGGATTCCAAGGTGTGAAATCCATCTTGTCTCAGAGTAGAAAGGTAAGAATGACCAGAGTAGAACAATAGAAGGTGAGACAGGATCAAGATGAGATGAGTATAGAATGTGTCAGAGTAAAGTAAGTAGAGAAGGGTTTTATCCATTTCTATCTAGGTTTTGTCCTACAGTCAACATTTCCTCTGATACCACTTCTGTCACACCCGGCTTTAAGGAACAAAGCCGGGTGCATCTCATACATGCGCCAAGAAGACAACATATATAATAACAGAGTGTATAGAGATAAATGTCATAAAACATCAGAGTATTTATTACATAGCGGAAGGCTTAATACAAAATAAAAGATTAAACATAAAACGAACTAAGGATCGTCGGCGCCAATGTCAACTGAGAAACGCCACCTAGATCAAGTCGAATGCCTCAGTGTTAGGCGGCTCCTCTTCGACCCTGTTCTTCTCCTGTGGGGGTGTGAGACAGCAAGAGTGAGCTCACATACGTTCATAGCTCAACAAGTCGTGGGAATAATGTGGCATGAACTCACCAAAGGTGGTTCATGAAGTGTAAGGCTGATCAATGAAATAAGGCTGAAGCCGAGCATTGCTTTTATAAGTTGGTCAAAATTTATTAGCAGTTACTAAGTGTAAGTGAATACCAAACCATAGTAATAATAAATAAAAGTAATAATAAAATAATCCCAAATGCAATGAGATGTCAAATTAAGTTTAAGTTCCATAAATTAATCATGTGAGTGTCCGAGCCGCTCATGACCGTGAGCACGACTAGTATACCAGTTTTACACTCTGCAGAGGTTGCGCATCTTTACCCACAAGTCGTGTTACCCATTTGCCACGGAGTTTATCAGACTCCATACACCTCTACCAAGGAAGCAAGGCAGGGTACCACTACGAGGCCTTTACAAAGTTCCACTAGCTTCAGACTACCCGCTACAGTTTATAGGAAGCTCCAGTGCAGGGTTCTTGTCTGACCGCCATCGCAGCAAAATCAACCCAAGGACCTCCCTACACTGACCACTCCCCTACTGCCCTTGCCCCTTTCGGGTAAGGTAGCCCTCCACTAGCTTTCCTAGTTAATCAGCCAAGGGCGTCCCATTAAACCCTTGTGGTAGCACTGTTTTCCCGGGTGGTTCTCCATGTTCCCATTATCATAATGATCTTAACATGAACAGTAGAGAATAAAACAGATAATAAAAGTATAACAATGAGTGATGAATATCTCTATACCCAATCCACATAAAGCAATAGCATGAACTACCCAAAACTTTAGTAGTAAAGCCAGTGGTGAAACAAGGTATAAAGATAGTCAAAATCTAGGGTATCCTATTGGGTCCCATCAAAATTAACCTATGCAGATCATTATGAATAATAAGAACATGAATGGGTAAAAGAAGTGATCAAGGGCACAACTTGCCTTCCACGAGCTCCTGCTTAGCTATCTCTACTTGTTGAACCTCAGATTCCAGTGGCTTGCTCGTTTACTCGCATCAACACAATACATACATAGTATAGCAAAAATTAACATTACATCAAACATGTAAATAAAATATACAGTAAAAATCTAGACATTAAAATGGAATCATAGGAACTGGAATCACTAATTTTGGAGTTATAGATTTTAAGTTATGGATTTTCTAAGGTTTTATGCATTTAATATAAGATTACGTGGGAAATAAATTTTAATGAGTCTTTCATGCCAAACAGAGGCACTAAGTGATAGATAATGAAATTACAAAAATTTAGAAAGTGGAATGGATCAATTTGGACTAAAAATGGATTTTCTATGGATTAAACGGTTCTAGGATTATTTTTACACATAAAAATCTATTTTTTCCAATTCAATTACTCGATTTAGTACAGCTCTGGACTGGGCCTCGAATACTAAAAACTGCAGGGACTAGATGTTAAAATATCCTAGACTCAGCGCGCTGTACAGGGTGGACGACGGGTTGTTTTCAAGTAAACCGAGGGGCTCATGTGCAAAGGCCTGGGCGAAGGGGTAGGGGGATATCAGCCGCAGGATCCAGAATCGAGGGCTAGGATTAGATCTGGCCCCAACGAACCGTATGCGCTATTGGCCGTGGGATCAAAATCCGATGGCCCAGATTCTATGAACCCTGATATAACCACAACCGCATGATCTGAGATCTATGGCTCCCGCTTGATCTAATCTGTGCCGTCCGATTTCCATCTAACGGTCAACACATCATCTTCAACCCCCGTCTTCCTCTCTCTCTTCTTTTTTCCTTCCACGGCTGATCGCCCACGGCGGGCGCCATGATCGGCGCAAGCCGCCACACAACCCAAGTTTTCAAATTCCTGTTCTACACGCGCTACATGATGTGGGGGCAAAGACGATTCGATGGTGGTTAAGTATTACCGATGATGGCGGTGTAGGGGTCTCTACCCACGATGCAGTACAACTGGCGACGAAACTCTCCGTCGACGCGAGGTTCCCAGGCCACTGAACTCCTCCTCCAATTGCACGGATTCGAGGGGACCGGCACACGATCCAGAGGCACCCGACCGATTTTCTCCGGCTGCTAGTCGTCTCAGGCGCGGAGCTCCTGCGATAGTCCCAGCGACCCGCCCTACGCTCCTTTCCTCCTTCCCCTGGTTTGAGTTCTGCGGCTATGGCGGTCCTAGGCTCTTTTTCGTCGAGTGGTAGGGGCATCCGGATTGATAGGCGGGGAAACGCAGCCGGCTGGCTTTGTAGCCAACGACCAGCGACGTTCACGGAAGAGCGTAACAACCTGGCGGCGACTTAGACAACGCGGAGCAGCGCATTATGGCCTACCAGCTAGGCCCCACGGACTAGTGTTAGACGCAGGTGCATGCCACGGCTGAGTCAAGCGCGGCGAAGGGAAGACTTACACGCGAGCCCGGAGTGTCATCCACAGCACCAACGCGGCATGCGGTGGTGGCTGGCCCGTGGGCGCCGAGATCAAGCGGGCCACAATGGCTCGCCAAGGCCCAGTTAAGTTCTCCTCTCTCTTTTTTTTATTTATTCTATTTTTCCAAATTCAAAAGGTTCAAATGACTTTAAATTGCTGATTTTAACCTCATACTTTCAAGTATTAAATAAAATTCTACTATGAATGATACTACATTCTTCTTGAAATAATTATTACTATATATTGTTATATTTATTATTTATTACCCATTTTAACTCTATTGCTCCTAATTTATTTAGTGCTCTTAATTTGAATTTGAGTCTAGTCTTATTTCGTTGATAATTTTGTATTTGATGCACAGACAAAAGAAATCCAGCATGATGCATAAGTTTACGTGTTTTTATTTGGATATTTATTTGAAATAACATGTGTCTCATGCATAATCACTTCATCCAAAGAGATCCTTTTTAATTTTAATGACAAGGTCATTAGTGGTCTATACTAGGGTTTACAGCTGTCCACATGGCTCGTCATTTCGTCGAACGGGCAAGGCACAAAGCGCAGCGTCGACCACTAGCTGCGATTAGACACACACAACGGTTCAACATTTTTACCGAGCACACAAAAAATGTGATAGCAGCAAGGGGAGCGAGGAGTCTCACCGGGGGTCGACGACGTCGCGAGCGGGGCTGCGCCAAAAATAGCATACACCCGACGAGCGTCACGGTGTGCTGCAACAACACATCTCCCTCGACACTATGCCAAACACTTGGCATGCGCGCAGCGGTGGTAGCGAGACGAAACAAGGGAAGGTGCCGGGGCTGCAGGGACAGCGGCGTTTCGCCGTGGAGGAGCTGCGCAGCGTTGGGAAAAAGGAGAAGCTCGCTGCAGGGGGGGCTGCTCGGCCATGGAGATGTGGTCGAGGCGAGCAGCGGCTAAGGCAGTAGCTCCCTGTGCTAGCGCCCAGGACAGGGGGTTCATCGATCTATACTACGGCTGAAAAGGGGCGCCATGGGGCTACTCCCTGCCAGCATTGGTGGACATGCCAGGGAGGGGCGAGCTCGGCCAAGAAGACCCAAAAGCGATGGTCTGCGGTTGAAGGGACCAAAACGCCGGGGGCTAGAGCTGAGCCACCATTGGTGCAGTTGAGGGAGCAAGGAGGAGAGGGGAATTCCATGGCGAGGCACTGGAACATGGGGGTAAGGAGCTCCCTGCTGGAATTTCTGGGTGCCAGGGAGGAACGCACGTAGGGGCGCTAGCCATAGGGAGAGCAGGGAGTGCAGGGAGATGAAGCTGCAGGGGTGGCACCATGGGAGGTGCTTCGGCAGCTCTGAAAAATGGAGCTCGCGCCATGGAGAGGAGGGTCGAGCTGCTGCAATCCATGGAAGAAGGGGCGCTGGGGAGGGAATGGAGCAGAAAGCGTCGAGCAGATGGAGGGGAGAAGAGCTCGAGCGCCATGAGAGCTTGGATCTCGACTCCCTGCTGCCGAGTGCCATGGATCCGCGGGAGATGAGGGGTTGCTGCCCTGCGCGCTGGCTGCTGTGCGTGGGAGGAAGAAAAGGGGTGTCAAGCAGAGGAGATGGGAGCAGAGAGCTTGGGCGCCATAGCTGGAAGGTTGGGGACGACACCATGGAGAGGTGCCTCTGCGCCTTGCTGCGTGGAGAAGAATTTGGGAGGAAGAAGTGGTGGTGGCGGCTGGAAAAAGGAGGGGTGGGAGTGAAAAATTGCCAAATTTGCAAGGGAGAGGGTCCTATTTATAGAAGAAGTCCTAGGGTTAGGGTTTCTTAGTGGGCCTATTGGGCTGGAATGGGCTTGGCCCAAAATGCACAATCGGGCTGCGCTAAATTATTTTCCGGAATAAAAATGCTCCAGCGGATTTCGTCTGTGCAAAGACAGAGTGAGATGGTGCTCGGTCGGACAGAACGAAGGATTTCCGTACTAGGAATTTGATTTGTTTAGCGTGACTCGAAAAATAATTCCTCGCACCCAAGTAGGAAAAAAAGAATTGAGACCGATTGGTTTCGGATTCGTGATCGAGATCAAGCGGTTCGGTTAATAAAAACATCGGTGTTGATTTTTGAATTTTGGATCGAACGTAGAAGTATTAAGTTGAGTCGAGTAAGAATTTATTAGAGGACGACATACTAAGTATTCCGTTTGCGAGTACGGATCTGGATAAAATAGTCAGACATAGATCAAGTTCGCGGAATTAAACTCGGGCTCAGATCAAATAACAACTGTCGAGAGTTTGATTTAAAGAGCTTCAGATGAGGTTTATAATCCGAGGATGATTTTCGAGTTTGCATTCGTTCCGAGAAAATAAAGTTTTAACAGGCTCCAATTTGGTCATTTCTCGCGATCGAATAACTCCAACTTTGGTGAGCTTCCATGAATAATCCTGATAAACAGATATAGACACGATCGAGAAATAGGAAATTTTCACTGAGCATTCAAGTTAGGGACAAATCTCCTGACATAACACGAAACTGACACCTAGGGTGTCACAGCCTTCCCCCCTTAAAAGAATCTCGTCCTGAGATTCGAATGAGGATCTTTAAGGGTGGAGAAGCATGTAACTCCCAAGTTGAAGATAGGTGCAATTTCATGAGATGGGATTTGACAAGATAATGAAGATAGATTTGGATAGAATATCGTGGCATGTTGAGACAAAATGCAGCGATCACTCTGAGAGAATGTTCACAAAGATAGCACATCAGTATAGTCCCGTAATGGATCACGACAATTAACCATGATACCAGCGCGTGCCGAGCAGCTCAACCATGTGTGCACCATAGTAGGCTCTCGGTTTCGTCGCGGCACCATCAGTCATTAGGCATAATACCATTACCGAATGCAACCAATGAGAAATCCACATAGCACAGATAGATGGAGCCCATGAGAGTATAGCTCAGAAAATAAGAATGTGACTGGAGTTGAAGCAAAGATTGTTGGCAAAAGAGCATCACATGAGAATTTTTATTTAACTCAGAGAACTATTTTATGATCAACATGGAGATTATCAGATCAAATTAGCATGAGATTTGATATGAGGATGAACCGACCATGAGATCAAAATAGATTATTGAGCTTTAGAGACATGAGAGAACCAAGGACAACAACGAAATCCACTAATCCACATGGATATGCCATTTAAAGATAAGGTTGGCAAAAACGACGTCATGATGCCTAGAGAAAGAGCATCGGAAAGACTAGAAATGAGAGATTAGATTGATCGGCATCCGATACTTGAGAATGGGTTATAACAGATAAGTAGATAATAGGGCAGAACCATTAAAGGATCAGAGATTTGGATGATAAAGCCACAACATGATTCACAAGGAAAGAGATTACCCGATCCAGGCAAAAGCTGAGGTAGGCAAACAAGATCAGCTAGGATGATCAACAGAAATGCTATGAAGTTTTGGATTAAGGATTTACGGAAAGAAGCATGGCTTACATATGGTTGGCGTGACTAGACCCAATAACAATTTTTTTTGACACAACAAGTGCACAAGGAGACTTGGGTTGGTCTAGCGGTCAAGCTATGGGGGTCTACAAGTTGTGCAGGTGCAATTTCAATAGTGCAACCCACAAGGGCTAGAAAACGCCAACACAAGCATAAATTTTTTTTAAGAGGGTTCACTTGCTAACTCAAGGTTGTTTGGAGAGGGGGGTCTTTTCATGAGTGAAACAAACATCATTATATATATTTATATATATATATATTGCTGGTTGAGGGCAAAAAGGGTTGAACAACTAAAGCATTTTCTAGATAGCAAGACAAGAGAAGCACATAACACAACCTAGTCAAGACTATCATGACACACAGGATAAGAATTTTTTGCAGTTCATAGCAATGCAACACATTATTCATAATTTCTAATTATTGGAATAAAGGTGAGAGAAGTATGTTAATGCACAAGAGAATTATAATGCAACAATCATGATGCATGCTCATTCTAGTCGTCTTCTCAGACCTAACTACTTTTCTCGGATGCTTCTACAGCATCCTATTTAATAGTAGTAGCCTTTATGGCCTATATAAATAGCCACCTAGCTACTCATCTATTTCCTAAGGCTTCACGTCCTAGGTCTATCCTTATCGTCCTGACGATCTATCCAACATTGGTTTCTAAGCAAATTTTACTTTTAGAAAAGGTTGGTAATCATAACTTATTGACTTCTCTGTAATGGTATTCACTCTGATACCAGCTATGGCGGAACCGCCCGAATTATTCTAGCTTAAGTGCCCAAGTCACGCCCAAAAGGGCAGCAACACACTTAAACTGGAATTACCCGTCAGTCCCTCGGATCTAGTCCGATAAAGCCACTTACCAGGATCGAATACCACTAGCTCACTCGAAGGTGAGGCACAGAGAAATACAATAAAGCATAATACAAATTTAAGAAGTATCATTAGTGATTACATTATCGGAGTTTCAGAAATAATAACCATAAATTTTAATGCAACGGAAATAACTAACGGAGGAAACCGAGTAATATGGCGAAGCCTCGCCACACTACTCCTCCTGGTCCTCTCCTGCGGAAGCAATAACCCACTCGACCGTCTATCCCGGTGGCAGGGATGAAGGCCAAGTCACACCATCAACCACAACAAGGAGGTACCTGCAAAAATTATGCCACAAGCAAGGCTGAGTATACTAATACTCAGCTAGACTTACCCGGTGTGAGGAGTCTACTCCTCTACCTCTAGACATGCAGTTGTTTAGCTGAGGGGTTGGTTTGCCAAAAGCACTAGCTGAGTCTAAAATCAAGTTTTTAGCTTTTCAAGTTTTAGTATGATCCTTTTTAAACTAGATGAGTACCTAGCTATTCATACATGGTATCAAACATTTTATCAATCAACATGTTTTGTCAGTCACCTCATTTCCACTTATTACTTAATGCGTACAATGGATCAAGTAGTCTCATTAGCTGCGAGAAGCCGACGATTCGAATCGATTTTTTATCCTTGCAAGGTAAACCTAAACAAACGACGTGGCGAGGCACTCCGTCCCCACACACATCAACCATCCCCATCGATTCTCTAGCAACAAATCAGGGTCACCACCTTGGCGTACACTACCTCACTGACCCCGACTGCCGTCGTGCAGTGACCGCACTTGTACCCACCATAACCGGAATGGGAGACCACGTCTCAGGTCACGTGAGGGGTAAAGTCTGCGGGTAGGTTCACTCGGGTACTAGGCTTACCGATTTACCATATTTCTCGTCATGTGTTTAGTATGTTCAAACGCTTGACATAGGTATCTGCACGTTAATCCTTATTCCAATTTCATCTCGTAGACCACGCATCCCCATAGATCCGTGTCCACAGACCATCAACATTCTGATATAAAAATGGATACAAACAATTCCTGACCTCGTGCGAGTGCTATAAAAATCACTCGACTTCTACTGAGATCCCTAATTAGCATAGCAGCTACTCGACCTAGCATACTAGTATCCATCTCAAAAGGAACCTTGGGTTCATGCAACTAAGGTTTCAGTCAACTCCTACACTTAAGTGCACAATACAAGCCTACAAACATTAAGTGTAGTAAAATAGCATATATAAACGGCTATGCATAAAACTGGGGCTTGACTTTAATTTAACACTTAGATAGTGTTTGCTTGGGGTGGTGCTCGCTTGGCGAGCATCCACTGGTTAAGTCCATTCTTCAGGTCATCCACCAACTGCATCTTGTGGTTGGCACCACATCACGTGCACGATCATCATCTCTCGGTCCTAAATGAGATGTAAGATGCATATGTATGAATATAATGAAATAGCACAAGATACTTTAAGTACATGCTAGCGAATTAAACACTAAGTAGCGAGACATCATAAGCAACCACACACACTAGCTTTAGCTAACTATATATCATCGAGCGCACAACGTTAACACCACTAAAAGACGACAAACATTTTGTATATTTACGCAACACAAACGACCCCATAAGTACAAGCGTTTATTTAATTTGCTACGGCTTTTCATTAGTTCTTCTATTAAGCACACAAAAGCATCCCAACACAAGTTTAATAGAGGACCTATGCATCAATGTCGATAGACTCCTATATTACAATCAACTACAGCAAACACATTAATCATAGAGCACATGTTAACCTATGTTTAGCCATTACAAGTCTATGTCCGCTAAGTGCTAACTAAGCATTTTTAGCCAAAAAGGGTGAACTAAACATTCATTTGCTCACTTGCAGATTTTTGGACAGCAATACAGCCGTTAATTGTTTTAATCATACCGTTTCAAATATTAATCCAAAACTAGCAAACTAGGACTTTTTGGAAAGCTTAAAAAGTGAACTACAACTTTGGTATTTTCAACTCAACCTGATTCAACACTTAACAAGGTCAAAACGTGCTAATACAACAGCTCTGTCCAGATTTGGACAGATTCAGACTTGCACCTTCAAAAATTCACAACTAAAGATTCAGACATCCAAACAAAGTGATCTTAGACTTTCTGGAAAGCTAATTAAATGTTCTACAAATTATTTATAAACATCTCAAGGTGATTCAATATTTAACTAAGAATAAAAGACACTAGAAGACTTTGCTGTCCAGAACTGGATAGATTCAGTATTCACACTTTAAACAGTCATAACTCAAGCTTCAGATCACCAAAAAGAGTGATCCAAGACTTTTTGGAAAGCTTAGAAAAATCACTACATAACTTTCATAATCACAAAGAAGTGATTCCAGATTTAATCAAATCAAACATTATAGTTTTCGAAATCTGTTCTGACAGAGGACAGAACACAGCAACCAGTTTGTAAAATTCATAACTCTTAAACTATCAGGCCTATGGTTATGAAATTTTAACACAGGTAAGATCAGAAAAGCATCTACAACTTTCTTATAAAGACTATGAACAGATTGCAACATTAAATTGAGCAAACAATGTAGTTTCTGAAATCTGTACAGAAAGTGGATAGATTTAGTTACTGAATTTGTAAAAAGCATAACTCCTAAACTGTCAGACTTATGGTTGTAAAATTTTAACACAGCAAGATAATAAAGTTATCTACCACTTTTCTATAGCATATATCTATAGAAAACACAATTTAGTTCATCAAACATACAACATGGGGAAATTACTGCGTGCAGTCCAAAACAGCAATTAGTAAATTTTTGCTCCTATACAATTCAAGAATTGCCGCGTTCTAGATACTTGAATAATCCTAACACTTTGACAATTGTTAGAGTTAAAATAACCAAGTGAGAACTAACAAGTAGGCGTACTAATTTTTATCCGTGTTATTTCGAGCACTAGAAGTACCATACTCAATTAACAACGCATTCTCTACGATAATCGAAACGCTTTTCATCCAATAATTTGCATTTCACTTAGACATCACATGAGCACTAATACTTTTCCTCCATGACCATAACCATATGCATTTAGACTACAACAAGCAAATCATTGCGACTACGAGCTTAACCCGAACTCATCTATTAATTCGGCTAACTAGCGCAACAACATAGGCCGCTATACATCCTACACGTCGGCTTGCCTCTCATTATCACAATCCGAGACAACACATATATAACAAACACTTAACAAAATCGACTCCTATTTAACATGAGTTGGCTAATCACGGTAGAAGACTTAGCGAACCATTTTAGACATCGTAACTCAAGAACATGGGTTGGAGCCGATTAATCAGTGTTTCTTAACCATTTCTTAACTTAAGCTGGACAACACACAAGTCACTTAAAACACCATATTTTAGGAGGTCTAACATAGAGGCATTAACATATGGCATAAAACTTCATAAGACTTACTTGCTACTGAAGGACCTAAAACACTTAGGTGCATATGTTATCCGATTGTTCTTCAATTTTAACCAGGATCGACTTATGAATGCTACTTGCTTCCAATAATTCTTAGGATGCGATAACGCTCACATAAGACCTCTAATCAACCAACAAGATATTTATTTTACCCAATGGGAATGGAATGCAATATTTCACACGATTGTACAATAGTTACCTAAACGTCGGGTCACACAATACATACATCTTTCCTCGCCACGAGTATAACCATATTACGGCATATACCCGCACACCTCAAATAAACACCTTACGCCATAATTACCATAATACACCACGGCACACACACATACGTGTACTAATTCAATCTTCACATAACTTGTATTTCCAGACTTACTCATCCCATAAAACAAGCACGACACATTTGTTTACCAAAACGTGAATGCGACCTTGCCACTGCATATAACCCAAAACATTTTATACCCACATATAGTCAAACACAAATATACACCACATCGACCCAAAACGTAATTAGACAAACTACAAATCGCACACATCAACAACCTCTTGTTCTGTAACTGCAAATGCGATCCTACCAACGTGTATAGCCGGAACATATTACACACATCCACATATATACCTGCACTGCCCAACATCAACCAAAGCATATGTATTATTATAAATCAATCAATCTGAACGAGTCGTGACTAGACGCATGGGCTATCCACATGGCTCGGCATTTCGTCGAACGAGTAAGGCATGAAGCGCGGCATCGACCACTAGCTGCGATTAGACACACACAACGGTTCAACATTTTTACCGAGCACACAAAAAAATGTGATAGCAGCAAGGGGAGCAAGGAGTCTCACCGGGGGTCGACGACGTCGCGAGCGAGGCTGCGCCAAAAAATAGCATACACCCGGCGAGCGTCACGGTGTGCTTCAACAACACATCTCCCTCGACACTATGCCGAACACTTGGCATGCGCGCAGCGGTGGCAGCGAGACGAAACAAGGGAAGGTGCCGTGCTGCAGGAACAGTGGCGTTTCGCCGTGTAGGAGCTGCGCAGCGTTGGGAAAAAGGAGAACCTCGTTGTAGGGGGGCTGCTCGGCCATGGAGATATGGTCGAGGCGAGCAGCGGCTAAGGCAGTAGCTCCCTGTGCTGGTGCCCAGGACAGGGGGTTCATCGATCTATACTGCGGCTGAAAAGGGGCGCCATGGGGCTACTCCCTGCCAGCATTGGTGGACATGCCAGCGAGGGGCGAGCTCGGCCAAGAAGACCCAGAAGCGATGGTCTACGGTTGAAGGGACCAAAACACCGTGTGCTGGAGCTGAGCCACCATTGGCGCGGTTGAGGGAGCAAGGAGGAGAGGGGTATTCCATGGCGAGGCACTGGAACATGGGGTAAGGAGCTCCCTGCTGGAATTTCTGGGCGCCAGGGAGGAACGCACGCAGGGCGCTGGCCATAGGGAGAGCAGGGGGCGTAGGGAGATGAAGCTGCAGGGGGGGCGCCATAGGAGGTGCTTCGGCGGCTCTGAAAAATGGAGCTCGCGCTATGGAGAGGAGGTCGAGCTGCTGCAATCCATGGAAGAAGGGGCGCTAGGGAGGGAATGGAGCAGAGAGCATCAAGCAGCTGGAGGGGAGAAGAGCTCGAGCGCCATGGGAGCTTGGAGCTCGGCTCCCTGCTGCCGAGCGCCATGGATCCGCGGGAGATGAGGGGCTGCTGCCCTGAGCGCTGGCTGCTGTGCGTGGGAGGAAGAAAAGGGGAGCCAGGCAGAGGAGATGGGAGCAGAGAGCTTAGGCGCCATGGCTGAAAGGTTGGGGACAACGCCATGGAGTGGTGCCTCTGTGCCTTGCTGCGTGGAGAAGAATTTGCGAGGAAGAAGTGGTGGTGGCGGCTGGAAAAAGAGAGGGGTGGGAGTGAAAAATTGCCAAATTTGCAAGGGAGAGAGGTCCTATTTGTAGAAGAAGTCCTAGGGTTAGGGTTTCTTTTTGGGCCTATTGGGCTGGAATGGGCTTGGCCCAAAATACTCAATCGGGCTGCGCTAAATTATTTTCCGGAATAAAAATGCTCCTGCGGATTTCGTCTGCAAAGACAGAGCGAGCTGGTGCTCGGTCGGACAGAACGAAGGATTATCCGTACTAGGAATTTGATTTGTTTAGCGTCACTCGAAAAATAATTCCTCGCACCCAATTAGAAAAAAAAGAATATAGACGATTGGTTTCGGATTCGTGATCGAGATCAAGCGGTTTGGGTTAATAAAACATTGTCGGTGTTGATTTTCGAATTTTGGATCGAATGTAGAGGTATTAAGCTGTCACACCCGGGTTTCGGGGCACCAAGACCCGGCGCGAATATAATCACCAGGTGTCTGGGATCAAGTCTCACACATATGATGAATCATGGCACATGATCGAATGTCACATCTTTACTATATAACAGGAGTTCTATACAAAATAAATAAATAATTACATTATAAGGAGACAACGGTCCAGCAACCCAAAGTTGACTGGGAGACAACGGCCTAGACCACTCACAAACTCATCACAGCATCCTCCATGCGTCTCATCCTACGGTACCTGCTCTTGACCTGTGGGGGGTGTGAGACAGCAAGAGTGAGCTCACATACGTTCATCGCTCAACAAGTTGTGGGGAATAATGTATGAACTCGCCAAAGGTGGGAGCTCACGTGAAGTGTAAGGCTTACCAAAGAGGATGGTTTAAGATGAGCATTGCTTTTAAAGTTGGTCAAAATTTTATTAGCAATTACTAAGTATAAGTAAATACCAACCCAATTAAGTAGAACAAAAGTAATAACAACACCCTCAATGCAATGCATATGACAAATTGAATTAATTCCATAAATTAATCATGTGAGGGTCCGAGCTGCTCATGACCGTGAGCACGGCTAGTATACCTGTTTTACACTCTGCAGAGGTTGTGCATCTTTACCCATAAGTCATGTTACCCATCTACCAAGGGATCGCGACTTCCAATACACCTCTACCGAGGAGGCGAGGCAGGGTAACACTACGAGGCCTTTACAAAGTTCCACTAGCTTCAGAAAACCCGCTACAGTTTATAGGAAGCTCCAATGCAGGGACCCCTCGCATGACCGCCATCGCAGCAAAATCATCCCAAAGGCCTCCCTACACTGACCACTCCCCTACTGCCCTTGCCCCTTTCGGGTAAGGTAGTCATCCACTAGCTTTCCTAATTAATCAGCCAAGGGGTCCCATTCCTCCCTTGTGGTAGCACTGTTTTCCCGGGTGGTCGCTCCATGTTCCAATTAACATAATGATCTTAACATGAACAGCAATAATAAACAGATAATTAAAGTGTGATCATGAATAATGTATCTTAATACCCAAAACCACATAAAGCACTAGCAAGTACTACCCAAAAAGTTCAATGGTAAACAAGGTATAAAGATAGACAAACTAGGGTAACCTATTGGGTCCCATCAAAATTAAGCTATGCAGATCATTATGATTAATTAGAACATGAGTGGGTAAAAAGAAGTGATCAAGGGCACAACTTGCCTGGGACTTGAGATTCCAGGCACCAACATGCTTTTCAGATGACTCGTGACCTCGCTGCTAGTCGTAGAAATACAAACAAACATGGTACATACAAAATTAACATCACACCAAAGATAAGAATAACTACGTAGTAATAATCTACGCGTTGTTACGAGGTCGTGGGATCGAGAACTAGTAAGGTCGGAGTCACAGTTAGAAAGATATGGTTTTCTGAAGATCTACTATATTATAAATTGATTAATATATAGTATATGAGGAAATATATTCTAAAGAACTACTCCAACTTTAATCTAGATTATAGCTTGATTAGGGATTACCCTTTTATTCAGATTACATTTGTAGAGAGATTATCCTAGATTAGTAGAGTTAATCTACTGAATATAGATTGAACACTTACCTAATTATAAATATATGAAATATGGTACACATGATGTTGCTATAGCATAGATAATATTTTTATGAAGCTAACGCAATTTGAACGGAGCAAAACGGAGTTAAAATGAGTAAGTTATGCACTAAACAAGTTTCTAAGTTTATTTTTATATTAAAAATTCAACACCCGATTAAGTTAATAATCCCTTTGGACTGACGCTACTATTTCCAGAAAGTAGTGGGTCTAATCTGCAGATACCAGGACTCTATAGTAATAACTTTTGTAATACCCTAGAGTGCGGGTTAGTTTACTCAAAGTCTGAGGACGTTTTTAGAAACTTGCCCACGCTAAAGAGGTATCGGCTGATATGAACCGTAGGATCAAAATCCTATGCCTCCGATCAACCAGGGTCTTTATGAAGTGGTACGCAATCTCGACCATCAGATCCCCCATCAACGGATCAGATTTAATATGACCGAGATCAACCCGCATCCGTTCAATTGCAAACAAATGGCTTGGATTCAATTACGTGAAGGGGTATCCTGCTTCTATTTTCAGTCGTCCATCACCGATCCGACGGCTAGCCCAGCTTCTTCTCCCCATCGGCTGACCCACTGGCGGCGCAGAGCACCCCACGGTGGGGCATCGCCGGCGCGTTCCCAATCCAGTGCCCACAACATTCAATTCTCGATTCCCTAGCGCTATGCGTAGAAGAGATAGCAGCGAACTCGGCAGAGGCCTTCTTACCGGAGGAGGAGGTGGAGAGAGGGTCTTCTTCGATGAATGGCGGCCCATGGCCGGATTTGAATGACGACGAGCAATCCTGGTGATTCCAGTGGAGAATTGCCACCGGAGAGGCCACGCATACAGCCGCGGGAACCAAGCGAAGCCCTCCGGTAGATTTTTCCGAGGACCCTGCGACATCACCAGAGGTGTAGAGGGCTACAACGAGCGCGGATACGGCGCCGGACTGGAGGAGCTGGAATAGGAGGAAGAACTCCAGGTGGAGGTCCCTTGGATGCGGTAGTCACTAAATACACCTATGCGAGGAGATCTCGGCAAGGAGGTTAGAACTAGGGATGGCAATGGGTACGGGTATGGGTAAATAACCGCGGATAATTATCCATTGGATATGGGTATGGTAGAATTTGGTATCCGTGGGTACAGTTATGGATATAATAAGGTATCCACGGATATTTTTTTGCGGGTATGGATATCCAGTATCCATACCCGTTACCCAATGGATATCTAACATGTGGGTCGTTCGGATTTATATATTATCATAAATCCTTATTTTCCAATTTTTATCCATAACATGTTGTTTGATGCTGAAATTATCATTTAATGCTACTGGAACGATAATTATTTCGAAATGTGATAAAATTATTGCTTGGTGTTGAATACTAAAATTGTAGTGGGCGGGCGGGTAACGGGTATCCACTGGATAGCAGATACCCGACAGGTACGGGTATAGATACAGATCTATACCCACGAACGTTTATGGGTACGGGTATGGGTTGAGTTTTGTCTCGTGGGTATGGATTCGTGAACTATTTATCCGTGTACTACCCGCCCGATTGCCATCCCTAGTTAGAACGGCCCACGAATTTCAAGCGGAATCCATGGCGCTGCCAGCTCCAGCGCGCGAGGTCTGTTACGCCAGAGGGGAAGGACTGACCACCTGGGCCCGCCTGGAAATGAGAAGTGCGCGGCTAACACAGGGGATGTGGGGCTGACGAGTGGGGTCCTATTGCAAGGAAGGCTGGCCGAAGGGCCCCACAGGTCAGACGTAGGTCCAACAGGTGGTGAGCGCGCGCGGTGGCGACTGATGCGGAAAAAAACGATGGGTCGAGTGAGGAGGAGCGCGGGTGGGCCGAAAACCAGGTAATAGGCCCAGCAGGTTTTATCTTCTTTTCCTTTTATCATTTTTGTCTTCTAATTTCATATTCCTACTCAATTTATAATTTGAATTCTACTTTGTTTATAGGTTTCACACAGGAATCAAAATAAAAGTACTAACCTAAAATGATATATTTATTCCTATATATATTTTTATAGTGTATATTATTTCCCCCCTCTTCTATCTTCTTTCCTCCTTCCTTTTCAAATTCTATTTTTTTAACGTAAACCTGTCTTGCGAATTTAAACACAAATGCACAATTATGAGAACTGCAACATGATATGCATATTTCTATATTTTGCTATTTGACTACTTTACTTCCCTTTAGTGAGTATGCACAAGGAAAAGGAAATCAAATAATTCTCAAAACACTTTTATGTAAATACATGTATTTATTTATTTTATTATTTTTACCTTATCTAAATTCTAGGGCTTTACAAGTCCTACCCCCTTAACAGAAATCTCGTCCTCGAGATTTATAAGAAAAGTGATACAAAAGAATTGGTTTGTAATTCAGCTTTTAGTATATAGTTGGTTCAAAAATCTAGAGTCTCTTTTTTTATAGTCAATAGGGGTTGACTAGGAGAGCATAGGTATCCGGCTACTTATTATGTGGATATAAGCTGTACAGGTTGTGGTAAGAGAGATTATGGTAAGGAGAAGACTTCATCCGAAATATTTAAATCTTGATTCATCTCGAGATTCGCCTTACTGTTATATCCTTCCTTGTCAATGTCGATCTTTTCTTCTTCGGTATTGGTCTCTTTTATTTGAGGTTAGTGTATATCATCGGAGTTGGGTAATATGGTTAAGATAGATATGGGTGAGATAGACTACATGATGTAGGTCAAAGTTTGTTTTAGGTGAGGGTTGATAGATTATGCAATCCATCCTGACTCTATTGGTTGGGTTAGACCTCATGCATGTGACTGAGTTGGTTTAAGGCACTAGTTTAGTTTTAAGTGCATGAGGGGTATGGCCTTATCTTTTGTACCAGCATTGAGTAACTTACACTAGATTAGATCATAGTAGATTAGATGGATATGACTAGATTAGGTTAGATATGACTAGATTAGACTAGTTAAGATCTAAATAAATTTTGGATTAGCTTATGATTGTTATTCTAGAGTGGAATAAATATGCTGATTAGGGCAAGATGGATCCATAAGGATAAGGTAGAATCTTTTGAGGTCAGTTAGATCTATTAGGGTGACATAAGATCTTTTCAAGATAAGATTAGTATCTTTTAAGATAAGATGGATCTATGAGTGTAGGATAGATTTTTTTAAGATGAGATGGATTTTGTTAGGCTAGATACTTTAATGAGGGATAACGTAGTTTGTCTAGTTATTTTTATAAGCATTTTTTCTATATGTATATGCAGATGTAATTGTGGACATTACTCCACAACTCATCACACTCAATCAAAGATCCAAATCAGACAAGTATCATAAGAACAAACATTCAAATTCATAGGTATAAAAAAATAGAGTTTTGTTTTTGTTCCTAAGATTAGGTCTCCTATTCCTAAAAGTCACTTTATGTACAGGATTTCAAAGTGTGAAATCCACTTGTCTTTAGAAAAGAAAAGATAAGAATAATCAGAGTAAAGCGGAAATAGTTGAGAATTGATTAAGAAAAGTTTAAAAAGAATCAGAGTAGCAAAAGTAAGTAGATAATGGTTGTCCAGTTCTATCTAGGTTTCGTCCTACAGCCAACATCCCTCTGATACCACTTCTGTCACACCCGGGTTTCGGGGCACCAAGACCCGGGCGCGAACATAATCACCAGGTGTGCTGGGACCAAGTCTCACACATATGATGAATCATGGCACAGGATCGAATGTCACATCTTTACTATATAACAGGAGTTCTATAAAAAATAAATAAATAATTACATTATAAGGAGACAACGGTCCAGCAACCCAAAGTTGACTGAGAGACGACGGCCTAGACCACTCACGAACTCATCACAGCATCCTCCATGTGTCTCATCCTGCGGTACCTGCTCTTGACCTGTGGGGAGTGTGCGACAGCAAGAGTGAGCTCACATACGTTCATCTCAACAAGTTGTGGGGAGTAATGTGTATGAACTCGCCAAAGGTGGGAGCTCACGTGAAGTGTAAGGCTTACCAAAGAGGATGGTTGAAGCTGAGCATTGCTTTTAAAGTTGGTCAAAATTTTATTAGCAATTACTAAGTATAAGTAAATACCAACCCAATTAAGTAGTAGAACAAAAGTAATAACAACACCCTCAATGCAATGCATATGACAAATTGAATTTAGTTCCATAAATTAATCATGTGAGGGTCCGAGCTGCTCATGACCGTGAGCACGGCTAGTACCAGTTTTACACTCTACAGAGGTTGTGCATCTTTACCCACAAGTCATGTTACCCATCTGCCAAGGGATCGCGACTTCCCATACACCTCTACCGAGGAGGCGAGGCAGGGTAACACTATGAGGCCTTTACAAAGTTCCACTAGCTTCAGAAAACCTGCTACAGTTTATAGGAAGCTGCAATGCAGGGACCTCTCGCATGACCGCCATCACAGCAAAATCATCCCAAGGGCCTCCCTACACTGACCACTCCCCTACTGCCCTTGCCCCTTTCGAGTAAGGTAGTCATCCACTAGCTTTCCTAATTAATCAACCAAGGGGTCCCATTCCTCCCTTGTGGTAGCACTGTTTTTCCCGAGTGGTCGCTCCATGTTCCAATTAACATAATGATCTTAACATGAACAGTAATAATAAACAGATAATAAAAGTGTGATCATGAATAATGTATCTTCATACCCAAAACATAAAGCACTAGCAAGTACTACCCAAAAAGTTCAGTGGTAAACAAGGTATAAAGATAGACAAACTAGGGTAACCTATTGGGTCCCATCAAAATTAACCTATGCAGCTCATTATGATTAATTAGAACATGATGGGTAAAAAGAAGTGATCAAGGGCACAACTTGCCTGGGACTTGAGATTCCAGGCACCAACTTGCTTTTTAGATGACTCGTGACCTCGCTGCTAGTCGTAGCAATACAAACAAACATGGTATATACAAAATTAACATCACACCAAACATAAGAATAAACTACGTAGTAATAATCTATGCGTTGTTACGAGTCGTGGGATCGAGAACTAGTAAGGTCGGAGTCACAGTTAGAAAGATATGGTTTTCTGAAGATCTACTATATTATAAATTGATTAATATATAGTATATGAGGAAATATATTCTAAAGAACTAATCCAACTTTAATCTAGATTATAGCTTGATTAGGGATTACCCTTTTATTCAGATTACATTTATAGAGAGATTATCCTAGATTAGTAGAGTTAATCTACTGAATATAGATTGAACACTTACCTAATTATAAATATATGAAATATGGTACACATGAAGTTGCTACAGCATAGATAATATTTTTATGAAGCTAACGCAATTCGAACGGAGCAAAACGGAGTTAAAATGAGTAAGTTATGCACTAAACAAGTTTCTAAGTTTATTTTTATATTAAAAATTCATCATCGGATTAAGTTAATAATCCCTTTGGACTGACTCTACTATTTCCAGAAAGTACAGGGTCTAATCTACAGATACCAGGACTCTATAGTAATAACTTTTGTAATACCCTAGAGTGCGGGTTACATTACTCAAAGTCTGAGGACGTTTTTAGAAACTTGCCCACGCTAAAGAGGTATCGGCTGATATGAACCGTAGGATCAAAATCCTGTGCCTCCGATCAAACCAGGGTCTTTATGAAGCGGTACGCAATCTCGACCATCAGATCCCCCATCAACGGATCAGATTTAATATGACCGAGATCAACCCACATCCATTCAATTGCAAACAAATGGCTTGGATTCAATTACGTGAAGGGTATCCTGCTTCTATTTTCAGCCGTCCATCGCCGATCCGATGGCCAGCCTAGCTTCTTCTCCCCATCGGCTGACCCACCAGCGGCGCAGAGCACCCCACGGCGGGGCATCACCGGTGCGTTCCCAATCCAGTGCCCACAACATTCAATTCTTGATTCCCTAGCGCTATGCGTAGAAGAGATAGCAGCAAACTCGGCAGATGTCTTCTTATCGGAGGAGGAGGTGGAGAGAGGGTCTGCTTCGATGAATGGCGGCCCATAGCCGGATTTGAACGACGAGCAATCCCGGTGATTCCAGTGGAGAATCGCCACCGGAGGGCCACGCATACAGCCGCGGGAACCAAGCGAAGCCCTCCGGTAGATTTTTCCGAGGACCCTGCGACATCACCAGAGGTGCAGAGGGCTACAACGAGCGCAGATACGGCGCCGGACTGGAGGAGCTGGAATAGGAGGAAGAACTCCGGGTGGAGGTCCCTTGGATGCAGTAGTCACTAAATACACCTATGCGAGGAGATCTCGGCAAGGAGGTTAGAACGGCCCACGAATGTCAAGCGGAATCCATGGCGCTGCCCACTCCACCGCGCGAGGTCTGTTACGCCAGAGGGGAAGGAGCTGACCACCTGGGCCCGCTTGGAAATGAGAAGTGCGCGGCTAACACAGGGGATGTGGGGTTGACGAGCGGGGTTCTATTGCGGGAAGGCTGGCCGAAGGGCCCCACAGGTCAGACGCAGATCCAACAGGTGGTGAGCGCGCGCGGTGGCGACTGATGCGGAAAAAAAACGATGGGCCGAGTGAGGAGGAGCGCGGGTGGGCCAAAAACCAGGTAACAGGCCCAGCAGGTTTTATCTTCTTTTCCTTTTATCATTTTTGTCTTCTAATTTCATATTCCTACTCAATTTATAATTTGAATTCAACTTTGTTTATAGGTTTCACACAGGAATCAAAATAAAAGTACTAACCTAAAATGATATATTATTCCTATATGTATATATATATATTATATAGTGTATATTATTTCCCCCCTCTTCTATCTTCTTTCCTCCTTCCTTTTCAAATTCTTTTTTTAACGTAAACCTGTCTTGCGAATTTAAACACAAATGCACAATTGCGAGAACCGTAGCATGATATGCATATTTCTGTATTTTGCTATTTGACTACTTTACTTCCCTTTAGTGAGTATGCACAAGGAAAAGGAAATCAAATAATTCTCAAAACACTTTTATGTAAATACATGTATTTATTTATTTTATTATTTTTACCTTATCTAAATTCTAGGGCTTTACATAAGCTGAGTCGTAAGAATTTATTAGAGGACGACATACTAAGTATTCCGTTTGCGAGTACGGATCCGGATAAAATAGTTAGACATAGATCAAGTTCGTGGAATTAAACTCGGGCTCAGATCAAATAACAGCTGTCGAGAGTATGATTTAAAGAGCTTCAGATGAGGTTTATAATCCGAGGATGATTTTCGAGTTTGCATTCGTTCCGAGAAATAAAAGTTTTAACAGGCTCCAATTTGGTCGTTTCTCACGATCGAATAACTCCAACTTCGGTGAGCTTCCATGAATAATCCTGATAAACAGAGATAGACACGATCGAGAAATAGGAAATTTTCACTGAGCATTCAAGTTAGGGACAAATCTCCCGACATAACACGAAACTGACACCTGGGGTGTCATAAATATCCATTGCCCCGCATTGATGTATTGTTTGATCAGTTGATGGGAGCCAAGGTATTTTCCAAGATAGACCTTCGCTCTGGCTATCATCAGATCAATCAGGGCCGACGATATTCCAAAGACGGCCTTCTCTACCAGATATGGGCTTTATGAGTACTTGGTGATGTCGTTCGGCTGACCAATGCCCCGGCATATTTCATGTATTTGATGAATTCAGTATTCATGCCAGAGATAGACAAGTTTGTGGTGGTCTTCATTGATGACATTCTGGTTTATTCCAAAAATGAAGCTGAGCATACTGAGCATCTGCACATCGTACTTCAGCGACTGCGCGATCATCGTCTTTATGCTAAGTTGTCCAAATGTGATTTCTGGCTGAGGGAGATAAAATTTTTGGGTCACACCATTTCTCAGGATGGGGTATCAGTTGATCCTGAAAAAGTACAAGAAGTAATGAATTGGAAGCCCCCCTACCACTGTGCGGCAAATTCAGAGTTTTCTGGGATTGGCAGGGTATTATCGGCGATTTATTCCGGATTTCTCCAGAATTGCCAAGCCAATGACTGAGTTGTTAAAGAAAGGAGTAAAGTATAATTGGAGTCAGAAATGTGAGGATGCCTTTTATGCATTAAGGTAACATCTTACAACAGCACCCGTGCTAGCTCAGCCTGACAACACCAAACCCTTTGAGGTTTATTGCGATGCTTCACGCACTGGACTAGGATGTGTCTTGATGCAAGACAACAGAGTTATTGCCTATGCATCTAGGGCACTCAGGCCTCATGAGCAGAACTACCCCACATGATTTGGAATTGGCTGACGTAGTTCATGCTCTCAAGATTTGGAGACAATACTTGATGGGAGCTCATTCTAATATCTATACTAATCACAAGAGTCTCAAATATATCTTCACCTAGGCTGATCTTAATATGAGGCAGAGAAGATGGTTGGATTTAATCAAGGACTATGATTTGGAAGTATATTACCATCCTGGCAAGGCCAATGTTGTGGCAGATGCCTTAAGCCGGAAGGCCCAGTGCAACTGCGTGTATGGATGCAAAAATCACCACCCTCTGTGATGAGTTGTGCAAGTTGAGCATAGAAGTTGTTTCCTCAGGGACTCTGAAGTATATCTCAGTGGAGCCCACCTTGCAGGAGCAGATAGTCATGACTCAAATTGGTGACAAGGGTATTCAAATCATCAAGGAAATGCTCGAGCAAAAGGTGGACAAATACAAATGCTTCCGTTAGGACAGCAAGGGAATCCTATGGTTTGGAGACCGATTGGTTGTTCCTAAGAACCCCGAGCTCAGAAAGAAAATATTGGATGAAGCTCATCTTTCCAAATTCTCCATGCACCCCGACAGTAACAAGATGTATCATGATCTCAGATCTTTATACTTGTGGACCAGAATGAAGAGAGAAATTGCTAAGTATATATCTGAATGCGACACTTGCCAAAGAGTTAAGGCCAGACAATTGAAGGAAGCAGGCAACTTACAGTCCCTTCCCATACCATCTTGGAAATGGAGGATATTTGCATGGATTTCATTGTGGGATTGCCAAATACCTCTCGACACCACGATTCTATTTGGGTCATTGTGGATAGATTGACTAAGACCGCTCATTTCTTGCCAGTACATACCACCCACAAAGTAGAGAAGTATGTCGAGATCTATATTGACTAGATAGTTCGTTTGCATGGAATATCAAGGACTATCGTATCTGACAGAGGAGCACCATTCGTAGCACGTTTCTAGGAGCAATTGCAAGAATCACTTGGGACCCATGTAATCAGAAGTTCAGCATACCATCCTCAAAAAGATGGGCAAATGGAGAGAGTGAACCAGATTCTTGAGGACATGTTGAGGGCATTTGTGCTACACTATGGTAAGGATTGGGACAAGTGTCTTTCATTGGCAGAGTTCTCTTACAATAACAGCTACCAGTCCAGCCTAAAGATGGCGCCTTTCGAGGCCTTGTATGGGAGAAGGTGTAGGACACCGCTAAATTGGTCACAAGCTGGAGAGAGGGAAATATTTGGACCTAACCTCGTACTTGAAGCAGGAGAAAGTCAGAGTCATTAAGAAGAACCTAGAACTGCTCAGGCCAGACAAAAGAGTTATCAGGATAAAAGGAAAAGCCTCTACAGTTTGAAGTGGGAGATCATGTTTATCTTAAAGTATCACCCACAAAAGGTGTTTAGAGATTTGAACTCAAGGGCAAGTTAGCTCCTCGCTACATTGGACCCTATGAGATCAAAGAAACTTGTGGACCTGTAGCATATCAATTGAAGTTGCCACCCCATATGTCAGCAGTTCATGATGTTCCATGTATCTCAGCTACGAAAGTGTGTCTGTTTACCCACGGAAGTGCTACCAGAACTAGAGTTGGAGATAGAACCAGACTTGTCTTATCAAGAACACCCCATCAAGGTACTAGACCAAAAGGAGAGATCAACTCGGGCAAGGTCGATCAAGATGTATAAGGTTTAGTGGAGCCACCATTCAGCAGAAGAGGCTACATGGGAGACTGAGGATTTTCTACGTTCTCGCTTCCCTGACTTTCTGCCCACAGGAGTCGGTACGTAACCCAAAACCCCACCCCACCTGCCCTTTGAATCTAAATATAAGGAAAACCTAGTTGCTAAGAGTAAAGTAAGCTTTGAAAGTAACTTTAAGGACTTCCTTCTGAAGTTGCAAAGAGGATGACATTCGAAGAGCAGATAATTAGAGAAACTTGGCTTAAAGAATCTACAACACATCAGCACACCTTCTTGGTACCCCTCTAAAGGATCCCTACCCAAAATCTTGGGACGAGATTCCTTTAAGGGGGGAGGGCTGTAACACCTCAGGTGTTACCAAGGCACTGGCTTCATACTTGCACTAAGGACTTGCTATCACATGTGCTTAAGTGGAGAGAGGGAAACCCCAAAACCTTGAAGACCATGGATTAACCAAGATATATTGATGACAAAAGCTTTACCCAAACATGTTGAACAATTGTCATCTTGAGCCAATGAGGTTAAACCCTAGACCCCAAAGGGCACTAAACTTCCAAGCAAAGGATCAGTAGATAAGTAATCAAGTGGCCAAATCTTGATTCTAATCTTTACCCAAAGTTTAAGTAACATTATAATCTACAAAATGCTGGGGGGAAACATTACAAAAAGGCCCCTCAAAGACCCCAAATTCACTCTTTAAGTAGAGAGCACATTAGAGCTCTCTAATCCCTTCTAAGTTAAATTTTAACCCTAATCTAAAGATCAGGCGTGTTCACTTAGTAAATGGTGCCAAAACGTTTGGTCTGAATACCAAAAAGGTGCCAAACTACCTAAGGAAACCTCTGGAAAAATTTGAACCCGAGCCAAAACTGTTTGACATGATTTGACATCACTATTCTCTTGGGGTGGACAGTGAGACACACCAGATTTGGCGTCCGCAAATCTCCCTCCCTAGGGCATATCTGCCATTGGAACTCACATACAAGAGACAGCCCTAGGTGCCAGGAAGAGGTCTGCGCTGGATTTTTGCCAAGATTCGCACGTTTGTGATCTCAGCAAGCTTTTGAACATGGGCAGAAGAACACCTCCACGTGTTCGACGCGCCCTGAACGCGCCAGAGCACGCCCAGCGCCGAGCCCGCGCACCCCGCGCCACGCCAAGCCATGCTCGTGCCCACGACCCGCGCCCGCGCCTATAAAGCCAACAAAGGCTTCGACGGTACTCCCCCGCGCGCTCTCGACCTCACCGGAGCATGAGATCGCCGGAGTTTGCCTTGCGCACGGCATGCCAGCGGCCGTCCGAGCACCCGCCATAATAGACCGGCCAACCGAGACCTTCCCAACCCCGTCCAACCCTCGAGAGAGACTCTGCGTGCCTCGGTGAAGCCCCCAGAGCAAGGAATCGGACTCTACCTCACCGGAGACGCTGGATCAAGGTCGTCGGACTTCACCCGAGCGTCGGCGTACGTAGACCGAGCTCCACGGTGAGTTATTCTTCAATTCCTTGCACGGGTAGACTCATTAGCGCCCCGTGAAACTCCCCGTGCCCTTGGATTGACCTATGTCGCCGTGAATAGGCCGGAGCACCCGTCGCCGGTGAGTTCACCCGTCTGCGCTCGTGGACCGGCCGATTCCAGCCATCACCGACGGCAAGCCGCACCTCGTCGTGACTGCAAGAACTCCCCGGAGCCAACCCCGCCCTTCGTCGGACCTCCCTCGCCGCCGGTAAGCCGCGCTGCCCTATTTCCTTCCGCGGGTACTGTTCAAAAGGGGGGAGGGACCTTGGGGAAGAAGGAAAAGAAGTCACGGGGATTTTTGAAGTGTCAGCGACTTAGATGAATAGATGCACAGGGGTATAAGTTAAAGAGTTGGTTTAGGAAAAGCCCAGGGTCCTCAGTGTAAACTGGTTTTTCCAGAAAACCTTTAAACATTTCTCATTTAAATACAAACAGAGCTTGTAAAATTCATAACTTCAGTCTTATTCAACCAAATTTGGTCAAACCAATTTTGCTGGACTCTAAATAATGTGAACTACTTAGGAAAAATACAAAACCCCCTAAGTGTTGCGGAAGATTTCAAAGTTTTGATTTAAATAGTTATCTGACCAAAGCTAAATAAAATAGGGAAAAATAGTAACTATTAGACTATGGTTAGAAAAATCAGAGAAGTACTTAACCACTGCCTAATTTGTTTAAAATAGTGCACCCCTCAGTACACCAAATTAAGGAAGGGTTCACTATTTAAACTCATTTTAGCCCAAAGTTAAAGAAAATAGAAATGGAGATTAAAATAAGGACCAGGGGGCAACCCCATTTTTGCTAGCTCACTTACTTCACATAGTTCACTAGAAAATTTTGTCAGTCCCTTGTTTAGTACAAAGAAATGCACTCCCTTTTTTTATGAAAACAAGGAAAACTTAGAAAAATCCTAGAAAAATAATCCTGAAGGGAAAACACCCCAATCCTTGGGATGGCAATAATATGTTATTATGAATCTAGGAAAAATATGAGTTCTGTTGTTTGGTATTTTTCAAATAACAAGTTAGTTATAAGTACCTTTTTGGCATTTAACTTTAAAAATCACAACTAATTATCTAGTAGGTCTTTTTCTTTGATTTTTAACACAGAAGCCTAATATCACCTATGAATCTTAACAAAAATAAAATTTAGTACAGAAGCCTCACCTAATCAGAGCTATAGTGTAAAGTGCCCTTTTACACTTGTTTTTGTTAATTTTACACAAGTAGTATCTGAATTAATTTCCACCTTAAATTTTTAGGATAACCCAAAGAGGTAAAAATCTACCCACTGTAATTTTTATAACATTTTTGGAAAATGTTAACCAACCCCGATAGTCCAAAAATGCTTAATAAGAAGCACAATAAAAAAGGGAAACTTTGGGAGAAATAGATGAAAGTAGAAAACCCTTAAGTATATCTCAAGGAACCCTGGAGGACCACTAACCCTAATACTATGTTACTCACATAACCTTTACAAATTTTCATATCATTTTTTATGCACATATCTTATTCATTGCATTCGATAGACTGTAATCTCGCTGATGGGAAATACATCCTCATTCTGGAGCAAGGAGTTGCTCAGGAGGTAGCCCAGGAGCCAGCACCAGAGTCTGCCATCGAGGATCTACCTGCCCCAGCTTTGGAAGGAAAGCCCCGGTTTTATGCATAACCAATTATATATATGCTATTTTACTGCACTTAATGTTTGTAGGATTGTACTGTGCACTTAAGTGTAGGAGTTGACTGAAACCATAGTTGCATGAACTCAGGATTCCTTTGAGATGGATACTAGTATGCTAGGTCGAGTAGCTGCTTTACTAATTAGGGATCTTGGTAGAAGTCGAGTGATTTTTCTAGCACTCACGTGAGGTCAGGAATTGGTTGTATCCATTTTTATATCAGAATGATGATGGTATGTGGACAACGGTCCATGGGGAAGCGTTGTCTACAAGACGGAAATTGGAGTAAGGATTAAGGTGTGGTACTGTGTGTCAAGCGTTTGAACGTACTAAGCACATGCCGAGAAATATGGTAAATCGGTAAGCCTAGTACCTGAGTGAACCTGGCAGCAGACTTTACCCCTCACACGACCTGAGACGTGGTCTCCCATTCCGGTTATGGTGGGTACAAGTGCGATCACTGCACGACGACAGTCGGGGTCAGTGAGGCATTGTATGCCAAGGCGGTGAGCACTGATCTGCTGGCGGGGAATCGATGGGGATGGTTGATGTGTGTGGGGACGGAGTGCCTCGCCTCGTCATGTGTTTAGGTTTACCTTGCAAGGTTTAAAAACTCGATTCGAATCGTCTGCTTCTCGCAGGTAATGAGACTGCTTGATCCATGCTGCTACATTGAGTAACAAGTGGAAATGTGTTGATTTGGCAAAAGATGTTGACTGCTAAAAATTGATTGCTACCATGTATGATTAGATAAGGATACATCTAGTCTTAAGAGAGTCACACTAAAACTTGAAAAACAAAAACTTGATTTTAGACTCAGCTAGTGCTTTTGGCAAACCAAACCCTCAGCCAAACAGCTGCATGTCTAGAGGTAGAGGAGTAGACTCCTCACACCGGGTAAGTCTAGCTGAGTATTAGTATACTTAGCCTTGCTTGTGGCATAATTTTTACAGGTTCTCTAGAGGACATGGTTGCTGGAGTGACTTGGTTGTCCGTCTTGCCACCGGGTTGGACAGTCGAGTGGGACCCTACCTCGGTCTAGGAGGAGCATGAGGAGTGATGGGCCAGGCTTCCCCATCCCTCTATTTATTTACCATTAGTTTTTATTCCGCTGCATTCCGAACAATGATCACTGTTTTTGTTAAAACTCCGATGATGTTGTAATAAATTAATAATCCTTCATGTATGGTTTTTTGTTTTATTGTATTTGCTCTGTGCCTCACCATCGAGTGAGTACGTGGTACTTGATCCTGTTAGTGGCCTCGTCGCACTAGATCCAAGGGACTGACGTTTTATTCCTATTTAAGTGTGGTCTAGCCTTTAAGGTGGGACTTAGGCACTTAAGTTGGAATAATTCGGGCGGTTCCGCCACAGTCCAATAAGGTGTGTTGAGCATTTAATCACCAAAACAACTAGAAATGGCTCAACGACACATTTCCCTTTCATTCATGACATGCAAAAGCATATGGCTTTGAAGAAGTCGGCTCTTCCTCTTGACCCATTTTTCGTGACATCTCAAATGCCACAATATTCCTGAGCACGAGTGTCAGGGTCATTTTGCTCAAGTCCTCCATGTTGTGAAGAATGGTGATGATGCTCCCGTATTTTCTTTGTGGTAGCAGGGAGATCATCTTCCACACAATATATGCATCGTCTAGCTTATTAATGCCAATAGAGTTGAGCTCATTAATAAAAAGATTTAAATGTGAATACATGTCTCTAACAAGATCATTTTCTTTCATAGCAAAAGAATTGTATTCGTTTAAAACTAGATAATATTTTTGCTCACGGACTTTTGATGTGTCATCATGAAGCTCATGCAATTTTAGCCAAATCTCATTAGCAGTTTTTAAAGTGAATACTTGATTGAAAATTCTATGCTAAGAGATTCATACAAAAAAATTTTGGTTCTAGCATTCAAATGTATTTCTTTTTTGTCACTTGTGATGAGCTTCTCAGGGCTTTTAGGTGGTTTCATCCTGTCGCAAATGATCCTCCAAACACCTAGATCAACAACTTCTAGGTAACAAGCCATTCTAGCACTATAATAGGGGAAATTAGTGCCATCGAAGTGTGGTGGCCTATGGGTATCCATCCTCTTCCTCTAAAAAGTGTCGGCTCTATTAGTGGTGTAGCTCAAACGATCCAAATGAGCCAAACTGGGCTACGATAATGTTGTTCACTTGTTCTCAAATGATGTGAATCAAGAACAAGGCAACACAATTGTTAAAGGTTAAGGACATTCATCCTCCCAAGCATTATCTCCTTTTGGATATAATGATCTTCATACGAAGGTCATGAAGGACACACCTTCATCATTTATGAGAATAAGAATACATAAAGGTAATATATGAAATCCATTCATTCATTCATATATGTATTTCATGATATACACGTGAACATTAACAGAATTTATATTACATTGATACCTTCGACTTGTTCGAAGATGTTGACGCGAGAGCAATTACAATCCACTGTGAATAGTGCAGTGGTACTATTAACCTATTTATAGGCACGCGAGCAGCCCGGGTGAAAATACATTTGTGACCTCAATTTATATACATAATCGTAACATAAGTCATCAGGGATTAACTTGTCTTTTCCTCTTTGGTTCAGCGTCATGCTTGACCTTCGTCACCACCTTAAGCCGAAGCTGTCATCCTTCGGTGGTAGCTTCGGTATGTGTCATTATGGCTCTCAGATGGTATCTTCCTTTCGAGGACCTTCGGCAGAGAGGATCCTCAACATCACTTTGTTAGTGATGTCTTTGAATTGAGGACCTTTGATAGAGAAGAAGACCCCCAACAGTAGCCCCTTCGTGGTGCTAGATCATTTTTTCATAACGAGCTCGATCCGTGAAAAGTATGAAGGCTTCGGAATGCCGAAGGTCCGAAAAACACCTTCCCTGATCTTGTTATCAAAAAACGAATATAAAATTCACAGCGCTTATCGGTCCACCGATCAACCAGTACGCGTGTCTTGGCGGTTCGCCTTCTTCTCCTGCAGGGCTATATAAACATACGAGTTGGTGAGAAGTTACCACAGCATTCATTGATATTGCACCGTTGTGCTAAAATTTTTTACAGAAGCCGAAGCTTGCTGCTTTACGCTTCAGACAAACGTTCCATCACTTAAGTGTAACTTTGTCTGCTAAATTGAACACTGAAATGGCCAGAGTAAGATCTACTGCTAGGGTGGCGTGTGAAGGAGATGGATTTGGGACTTCTGAGATAGCCCCAATTTTGGAGGTGATGAATCATTCTGGGTTGGTTGTGCAAGAAGAGACTATCGCCGAAGGTGCTGCTGATGCCGAAGCTGAATAGACCGTTGCCGAAGCTGATAGCGAAAATGAAGATGAGGATGATGATAGCTTCCTAATCCCGAGCAAACCAAGCCATATCGAATTGGGGAGATCCATAGTTAAGGCAGAGGATCTAGTTTTAATGAAGAAACTAGGATACTTTGAAGAGAATGATGGCGAACCGGTTCGTTTTGCTAGAGAGGAGGTGATTCCAGAACCGATGGAGGATGAAGTTGTTGTCTTCAAAAGCTTCTTCAGGGCAGGACTTCGGTTCCCCCTTTATGAGATGATTGGTGAAGCTTTGAAGAAGTTCGAAATTTACCTACATAAACTAACGACCAATGCCATTGTTAGACTTAGTGTGTACATTTGGGCTCTTTGAAGCCAAGGAAAAAGTGCCAATGCTGAAGGGTTCTATCGAGTGCACGAACTTCATTACAAGACGAAGGCTAGAACCGATGGTCTGCACAAGAATTTTGGGTGCTACAATTTTGCTTACCGAAAGGATACCAAGGCCCCCGTGATTGGTTACTGTCCTAAGTGACCGACCGGATGGACAAATGAGTGGTTTTATGTGAAGGCTAACAAAAAGAAGAAGGAGAAGCTCATGAGCATGGTAATGAGTCCCTTAAGGCTACACTTCGGCATGACTCATCCCTTGTGCAATATGCAGCTGGGGTCTCCTTGCCAACTGGTCGAAGTAGAATTTAGGGTCGTGGCTAAGCACATTAGCACTAGGGACTTAGCGCAAGAATATTTAGCGAATAGAACATTCCCAACTTCTAGAGGGTGGGGACTACCAAAGATGAAGGAAGAGAGAAAAAGTAAGAACTTGTACGACTTCCTTATTGGTTTAAATTCCAAAAAAGATTCAACAAACCCTGCACTGAATGGCTGGAGCTAAGAAAACAATGTGCAATGAAATTCTTGGGAACTATACGAAGAAAGAAGGTCAGTTGATGACGGCTGCCTTCGGCACCCATGAAAAACGAAAGTTGAACCGGATGATGGATGCTCTCAACTTTGAATACCCAGATTACGATAGACTTAACGAAGGGGACGGGTGCAAAAATAAAAAGGGTTGTGAGTATTTTGAACATGCAGGCCATCCGGTCCGTCAAGGAAGATCAGAGGGCTATCAAGAAGCAAAAAGTTCTAGCGGGGTCGAAGGATTCGGCTCCCAAGAAACAAAAGCTTGTTAGAATATCTCTTGCAGAGACGAAAGTACAAGATGTGCCACAAAAGACTGTAGACCCTTCTTTGCCTTCCTCTGTTGATGTTTCAGAAATTCTGAAGGTAATGACTGAACCCTTCCCGTTCACAATGCTAAGTCCTCTAGGGCCAGATCTGACTAGCCTATTGCAGTCAAAAGAGACCGCTTCGGCTACCAGGGGAAATGTCAAGGGTCAGAAGAAACGGCGAATGAAGAACATAATGCAAGCCATCGAACAGACCTCGTCCCCGGCTTCGGCGGAAAATACTATTGTGCCTGTTGATGCTAAAGGTACTGCCGGAGCCGAAGCTAATGAAGCTACACCTGAAATTGATAATCTCACTGCCACAATGTCAGAAATTGATAGACTTATATTGTAACACCCGGATTTTAGGGGTCCAAAACCCGGGCGTAAACATAATCACCAGGTGTGCTGGGACCAAGTCTCACACATATGATGAATAGTGGCACAGGATCGAATGTCACATCTTTATATAAACAGGAGTTCTATACAAAATAAATAATTACATTATAGGAGACAACGGTCCAGCAACCCAAAGTTGACTGGGAGACGACGACCTAGACCTCTCACGAACTCATCACAGCATCCTCCAAGCGCGTCATCCTGCGGTACCTGTTCTTGACCTGTGGGGTGTGTGAGACAGCAAGAGTGAGCTCACATACGTTCATTGCTCAACAAGTTGTGGGGAATAATGTGCATGAACTCGCCAAAGGTGGGAGCTCACGTGAAGTGTAAGGCTTACCAAAGAAGATGGTTAGAGCTGAGCCTTGCTTTTAAAGTTGGTCAAAATTTTATTAGCAGTTACTAAGTATAAGTAAATACCAACCCAATTAATTAGTAGAACAAAGTAACAACTTCACCTGCGATGTAATGCATATGACAAATTGAGTTTAAGTTCCATAATTTAATCATGTGAGGGTCCGAGCTGCTCATGACCGTGAGCACGGCTAGTATACCAGTTTTACACTCTGCAGAGGTTGCGCATCTTTACCCACAAGTCGTGTATCCCATGTCGCCAGGGTTTGCAAGGCCCTTAGACACTACCGAGGTGAATGGCTAGGGATCCACTACGAGGCCTTTACAAAGTTCCACTAGCTTCCGAAAACCCGCTACAGTTTATAGGAAGATCCAGTGCAGGAATCCCTTGCAGGACCGCCATCGCAGCAAAATCCTCCCGAGGGCCTCCCTACACTGACCTCTCCCCTACTGCCCTTGCCCCTTTCGGGTAAGGTAGTCTTCCACTAGCTTCCCTAATTAATCAGCCAAGGGGTCCCATTCCTCCCTTGTGGTAGCACTGTTTTCCCGGGTGGTCGCTCCATGTTCCAATTAACATAATGATCTTACCATGAACAATAAATAACAACTGATAACAAAAGTATAATCATGAATAGTGTATCTCCATACCCAAAACCACATATAGCACTAGCAAGTACTACCCAGAAAGTTCAGTGGTAAACAAGGTATAAAGATAGACAAACTAAGGTAACCTATTGGGTCCCATCAAAATTAACCTATGCAGATCATTATGATTAATTAGAACATGAGTGGGTAAAAAGAAGTGATCAAGGGCACAACTTGCCTGGGACTTGAGATTCCAGGTACCAGGATGATCTTCAGATGACACGTGACCTCGCTCTAGTCGTAGCAATTCAAACAAACATGGTATAGGCAAAATTAACATTACACCAAACATAAGAACAAATTACACCTTAATAATATACATATTAAAATAAGATCATAGGAACAGGAACCATTAATTTTGGAGTTATAGATTTTAAGTTATGCATTTTCAAAGGTTTTATGTGTTTAATACAAGATTAAGTATTAGATAAATTTAAATGAGCCTTTCATGCCAAAACAGAGGCACAAAATGATGAAGAATATTATTACAAAATTTTAGAAACTGGAATGGTTCAATTTGGAGCTAAAATGAATTTTCTATGAATTATCTAAGTTCTAGCAATTATTTTTGTATTAAAATCTAATTTCTAATTCATTTAATCACTTTAATACTGCACTGGACTGGGCCTCAATTAATGGGAAACACAGGGTTCTCTGCGTAAGATTCCCGAGACTCAGTCAACAGTGCCCATGGACTGCGGGTTGATTTAAACTAAAGTCGGGGGCTCTTTAGCAAATAGGCCAGGGCGAAGGGGTATCAATAGATCTGAGCCGTTCGATCAAGCGTGAACGGCCAAGATTAAATCCCGAGCCCCGCGAACCGGTACGCGATCTCATCCGTCGGATTTATAACCTCTGGTCCGGATTTAAAATAAGCGAGCATCATTTTCATCCGTCCGAGACCAGATGAATGGCCCGGATGACTCCAGCGAACCGGTATCGTGTGTTCTAATCGCCACCGTACAAATCGGATCCTACGGTCACTGGGGCTCGTCCCCAACCTTACGCACCCAGGCGGCGGCGCCGCCGATGACCGGCGCCATTACCGGCGACAGGCGATTCGCCCCCAGTGCTTCCAAACCCATGCACGGTCTCGCGTAAAACAAAGAGGAGAGTAAGGGGAATCCGATGGTGGTCGACTTACGGGTGATCGAGCAACGATGAACACTGCCCACGCGGCACGGCGGAAAGGGGGAAGAATTCCGCCACCGGCAAGCAATTGGTGTCCAGGAGACGATGCCTTCGCCAATAGAGTCTTCAGGCGTGTTCAATGAACTCCGGCGAATCGCTCGGGTACCCCAGGAAGGTCAAAACTCCCTAGGAAACCCGGCTCCCCGATGGCGGCAATCGGCGGCAATCTCTCACACGGCGCGGTGTTGGCTAATCGCACGGCTCAATGAGGGGCGGGAGGAGAGCGGCACGATTTATACCCTGTGCTCAGTCCGGGTCCGAGCGTGCTTCGCGCGGAACGCGACGGCGTCCACGCCTGATTTCACGGAGGCGACGAATCCGAGCGCGCGTCAAGCGGAGGAGAGGGAGAGACCGACGGGCGGGGCCCACGTTCCAGTGAGATCCAGAGGAGTCGAGCGGATGACGGCTGACGCGTGGGGTCCCCCAGTCGGCGCTCCCCAAGGTTGATGGGCCGCGCGGGAGATAAAGGCTAGGTGGGCTGAAATTCGGCTTCCGCGGCCCAGGTAAGCTTTTATCCCTTTTCTATTTTATTTCTCCTATTCCTTTACTTGTTTTCTTCAAATTCAAATTAAATTCTAATTTCAAACTCGAATTTGTGACAATTCTCCATTCAGATCATTTTGTGCATTTTAAAAGTACTCTTATTTATTTATATACCCTTTTTCCATATATTTTATATCTTTTTTTTAATCTTGTTCTCACTATATTTTATTTTTATTCACACTATTATTGTTTTTAATGCACAAACAAAAGTCCCAAAATGATGCAATGGTTTATTTTAGGTGTTATTAATTATTAAATCCCTCTTTTGATGGTGTTTATTCACATGTGACATTATATAGAGATGGTACACGCATATAGATAAAGGAAATATTCTCTCTCCATATGAGTTACAAACTTAGGTATTACAAATCCTACCCCCCTTAAAAATAATCTCGTCCTCGAGATTTGTAAGGACAGGGATGTAAAGAGCTTTATTTATAGTTTGGCCTTTAACTTCTAATTATTTTATGAATACGAGGTTTCATGTCATTTAGAAAGTAGTTATGGAAGCACGGGTATGTATATCCACTTTATTGTGTATGGTAAAATGTCTTTAAAGCATAGAGAGGTTTGGGTAAGAAAGAGTACGGTAAAGAAAAGACTCCATTCCCGGATTGTGGATCTTGATTCCTTTGAAGATCTGGCTTGAATCTTATCCTTCCTTGATTGATGAGGTCGATCATCTTCGATCTTCGTTCTTGAAGTTGTTATCCGAATTAGGGACATGTAGTTAAGATGAAGTAGTAGGTGGAGTAGCTAGTTTAGTAGGTGGCTATGAGTTAAATGAGATTATTCAGAATTTAGTTTGATTGATTAGTTGGACAGATCATGTATCCTATTATGTAGGTCAAGTTGTTGGGGTATGGCCGAGTTAATCCCAGTCACCAATTTAGGCTTAAATGAGTTAGGAGTATGGCCTTATTCTTTATACCAGCATTAAGTAGCTCACTCTAGATTATATCGTAATAGATTAGGTAGAACCCAGATTAGGTTGGTATGACTAGATTAAACTAGTTAAGATCTGATAAATCTACCAAGGTAGGATATATATTATTAGGATATGTTATTTTTTTGAGATATGATAGATTATATGGTGTAGGTAGGTCAGAATCTTGAGTGGGTTAAAACAGAGGGATTATGCAACTATCGGATGGATAAGGTAGTTGCATATGATCAGGTAGTTGTATATGGTCAAATTAATCTAGGGCACCAATTTAGCTTAAAACACTTTATAGAAGTGAGGTCTAATCCATTTAACTAGTACTAACCAATCTGTTAAATAACTTAGTTTAGATTGGATCATATTAGATTAGATGGGATCTAGATCGGTATCACCAGATTAGTCTAGACAATATTTAATTACTTTGGATTTGATCATAGTTGATATTCTAGACTGGGATAAATATGCTAATTAGAGCAGGATGAATTCATAAGGATAAGGTAGAATCTTTTGAGGTCAATTAGATCCATTAGGATGACAAAATCTTTTCAAGATATGATGAATCTACTAAGATAATAGAGTATCTATTAAGATAAGATGGATCTATGAGGATAGATATATTTTTAACGAGGGATAATCTAGTTTATCTAGTTATTTTTATAAACATTTTTTTTTCTATATGCAGATTACTCAACAACTCATCCCACTCAATCAAAGATCCAAATCAGACAAGTATCATAAGAACAATCATTCAAGCATATAGAAAAAAAAATAGTTTTGTTTTTGTTCCTAGGATTAGGTCTCCTATTCCTAAAGTCACTTTAGGTACTGATTTCAAAGTGTGAAATCCACATTTGTCTTTTAGAAAGAAAAGATAAGAATAATCAGAGTAAGCGGAAATAGATGAGAAACGATTAAGAAAAGTTTTAGAAAGGATCAGAGTTAGGTAAGTAGACAATGGTTGTCCAGTTCTATCTAGGTTTCGTCCTACAGTCAACATTGCTCTGATACCACTTCTGTAACACCCGGATTTTAGGGGTCCAAAACCCGGGCGTAAACATAATCACCAGGTGTGCTGGGACCAAGTCTCACACATATGATGAATAGTGGCACAGGATCGAATGTCACATCTTTATATAAAACAGGAGTTCTATACAAAATAAATAATTACATTATAAGGAGACAACGGTCCAGCAACCCAAAGTTGACTGGAGACGACGACCTAGACCTCTCACGAACTCATCGCAGCATCCTCCAAGCGCGTCATCCTGCGGTACCTGTTCTTGACCTGTGGGGTGTGTGAGACAGCAAGAGTGAGCTCACATACGTTCATTGCTCAACAAGTTGTGGGGAATAATGTGCATGAACTCGCCAAAGGTGGGAGCTCACGTGAAGTGTAAGGCTTACCAAAGAAGATGGTTAGAGCTGAGCCTTGCTTTTAAAGTTGGTCAAAATTTTATTAGCAGTTACTAAGTATAAGTAAATACCAACCCAATTAATTAGTAGAACAAAAGTAACAACTTCACCTGCGATGCAATGCATATGACAAATTGAGTTTAAGTTCCACAATTTAATCATGTGAGGGTCCGAGCTGCTCATGACCGTGAGCACGGCTAGTATACCAGTTTTACACTCTGCAGAGGTTGCGCATCTTTACCCACAAGTCGTGTATCCCATGTCGCCAGGGTTTGCAAGGCCCTTAGACACTACCGAGGTGAATGGCTAGGGATCCACTACGAGGCCTTTACAAAGTTCCACTAGCTTCCGAAAACCCGCTACAGTTTATAGGAAGATCCAGTGCAGGAATCCCTTGCAGGACCGCCATCGCAGCAAAATCCTCCCGAGGGCCTCCCTACACTGACCTCTCCCCTACTGCCCTTGCCCCTTTCGGGTAAGGTAGTCTTCCACTAGCTTCCCTAATTAATCAGCCAAGGGGTCCCATTCCTCCCTTGTGGTAGCACTGTTTTCCCGGTGGTCGCTCCATGTTCCAATTAACATAATGATCTTACCATGAACAATAAATAACTGATAACAAAAGTATAATCATGAATAGTGTATCTCCATACCCAAAACCACATATAGCACTAGCAAGTACTACCCAGAAAGTTCAGTGGTAAACAAGGTATAAAGATAGACAACTAAGGTAACCTATTGGGTCCCATCAAAATTAACCTATGCAGATCATTATGATTAATTAGAACATGAGTGGGTAAAAAGAAGTGATCAAGGGCACAACTTGCCTGGGACTTGAGATTCCAGGTACCAGGATGATCTTCAGATGACACGTGACCTCGCTCTAGTCGTAGCAATTCAAACAAACATGGTATAGGCAAAATTAACATTACACCAAACATAAGAACAAATTACACCTTAATAATATACATATTAAAATAAGATCATAGGAACAGGAACCATTAATTTTGGAGTTATAGATTTTAAGTTATGCATTTTCAAAGGTTTTATGTGTTTAATACAAGATTAAGTATTAGATAAATTTAAATGAGCCTTTCATGCCAAAACAGAGGCACAAAATGATGAAGAATATTATTACAAAATTTTAGAAACTGGAATGGTTCAATTTGGAGCTAAAATGAATTTTCTATGAATTATCTAAGTTCTAGCAATTATTTTTGTATTAAAAATCTAATTTCTAATTCATTTAATCACTTTAATACTGCACTGGACTGGGCCTCAATTAATGGGAAACACAGGGTTCTCTGCGTAAGATTCCCGAGACTCAGTCAACAGTGCCCATGGACTGCGGGTTGATTTAAACTAAAGTCGGGGGCTCTTTAGCAAATAGGCCAGGGCGAAGGGGTATCAATAGATCTGAGCCGTCCGATCAAGCGTGAACGGCCAAGATTAAATCCCGAGCCCCGCGAACCGGTACGCGATCTCATCCGTCGGATTTATAACCTCTGGTCCGGATTTAAAATAAGCGAGCATCATTTTCATCCGTCCGAGACCAGATGAATGGCCCGGATGACTCCAGCGAACCGGTATCGTGTGTTCTAATCGCCACCGTACAAATCGGATCCTACGGTCACTGGGGCTCGTCCCCAACCTTACGCACCCAGGCGGCGGCGCCGCCGATGACCGGCGCCATTACCGGACAGGCGATTCGCCCCCAGTGCTTCCAAACCCATGCACGGTCTCGCGTAAAACAAAGAGGAGAGTAAGGGGAATCCGATGGTGGTCGACTTACGGGTGATCGAGCAACGATGAACTGCCCACGCGGCACGGCGGAAAGGGGGAAGAATTCCGCCACCGGCAAGCAATTGGCGTCCAGGAGACGATGCCTTCGCCAATAGAGTCTTCAGGCGTGTTCAATGAACTCCGGCGAATCGCTCGGGTACCCCAGGAAGGTCAAAACTCCCTAGGAAACCCGGCTCCCCGATGGCGGCAATCGGCGGCAATCTCTCACACGGCGCGGTGTTGGCTAATCGCACGGCTCAATGAGGGCGGGAGGAGAGCGGCACGATTTATACCCTGTGCTCAGTCCGGGTCCGAGCGTGCTTCGCGCGGAACGCGACGGCGTCCACGCCTGATTTCACGGAGGCGACGAATCCGCGCGTCAAGCGGAGGAGAGGGAGAGACCGACGGGCGGGGCCCACGTTCCAGTGAGATCCAGAGGAGTCGAGCGGATGACGGCTGACGCGTGGGGTCCCCCAGTCGGCGCTCCCCAAGGTTGATGGGCCGCGCGGGAGATAAAGGCTAGGTGGGCTGAAATTCGGCTTCCGCGGCCCAGGTAAGCTTTTATCCCTTTTCTATTTTATTTCTCCTATTCCTTTACTTGTTTTCTTCAAATTCAAATTAAATTCTAATTTCAAACTCGAATTTGTGACAATTCTCCATTCAGATCATTTTGTGCATTTTAAAAGTACTCTTATTTATTTATATACCCTTTTTCCATATATTTTATATCTTTTTTTTTTAATCTTGTTCTCACTATATTTTATTTTTATTCACACTATTATTGTTTTTAATGCACAAACAAAAGTCCCAAAATGATGCAATGGTTTATTTTAGGTGTTATTAATTATTAAATCCCTCTTTTGATGGTGTTTATTCACATGTGACATTATATAGAGATGGTACACGCATATAGATAAAGAAATATTCTCTCTCCATATGAGTTACAAACTTAGGTATTACATATATCTAATGTGGTTCCTAAGAAAAACATAGCCGAAACGTCTACTCATAAGGGAAAGAAAACTGAGGAGACCTCTTCGGAAGATAAAAATTTCGATCTTCGGCAACTGGGTGGCCAACAACTTTCCGAAGAGGATATATCGGAACTGAAGGAATTTGTCATATCTTGCGGCTATCAGCCCGGATCCATGCTCTTTGACGGCGTCGACGAAGAGATTTTAGGATGTATTCGTGACCGCGCCGGAGCTAAAATTATAAGCACATTATCAAAGAGCATCGGATTCCCAAAACTAGAGAAGGACATCAGCTGCTGTGACACTATGAAAATCATTAAATAAAAATAATACATTTAGTTAATAATGATATTTATGGTAATTAATTTTCTCTTAAGTGTTCGTTACTTATTTGCCTTTGGGATGATTTTTTTGAATGCTCATGATTGATTTTGAATATGGAATATCATTTCTTCTTAAATTAAAATTCACATAAATAATATAATAAATATTAGTCCAAGATTTAATATTTTATTTATAAATCTTTTTAGTTTTATTATTATAAATTTTATGATTATTTGAGTAGGTATTTCGAAATTAGAAAAAAAAAGAAAAAAAACCTAAACCCTAATCCTACCGGCCCATTTGGCCCAACAACCAACATCCTACCTTCTTCTTCCTGCACAGCCACCGCCGCCCCTGGTTTCCCACTCTCTCCTCTCTCCTGCTCTCTACTCTCTCCCAACGCAGAAGCCGCCAGGAGAAGCGCCCTGCGCCCGACCCCGCCTTGCATGCCGCCAGGACGCCGCTCGCCCTCCCCGACCAAGCTCCTGTGCCCCGCGTCCCTGCTTCACCGCGCCTGGAGCCCCGCCAGCCGAGTACCGTGAAGCGCGCCACCGACCCGTCCAGCCGACCCGCTCGATCGACCGTTTCTCCTCTGCGTGAATGGAGCTTCAATACGTCCGTTCCTTTTCCTCCCCATTAATCCCTCTGATGATGAATGTCTTTGATGACAGCTTGAATGGCAGGCCGTCGTTTCTTCTCCTCCCCGGCGTCTCTCTCTCCCTCTCCTCCCTCTATAAATTGGACGCCGAGCTCCTCTCTTCTCCTCCCCTACTCGAGCTCTCTTCCTCCCCAAGCTCCCTCTCTCTCCCACTCACCCACGCCGTTGCCGGAGTTCGTCTACGTCGTCGCTGTTCACCACGCTGTCCGTGGAACCCCGTCGGAGCTTTGCCTGCGCAGCACGTCGATCGCGCTCATTACCTGCCCGTCGAACCACTCCCTCTCGTCGACGTTCATCACTCCCTGCACAAGAACGAGAACTCAAGGTTGAAGACAACCCCAACCCGTTAATATATTTTCTAAATCATGTTTGAATTACTTCATTGATCTTATGAATTATTGTTGTAATGTTGATGCGATTTGACGATTCACGCGTATGATTTTTAGAGATGCGATGTATACGTGTAGCCAAAATCGAACCCCACGATAAAACTTTGAATATGCGTATGATTTTATAATTTTAAAAATGAGTACGGTCACTATTCACTAACTTAGTGATTTTCATACTAGAAATGTTTATAGTTAATTTCGCTATAGTGAGCGATAATCGGTTAGTATTGATATACGCGATATAAGAAATTGAAATAGGAATTAAGCCACGTATTTCCGGTCGAATGAATATAGATTTTTCTATTCATAATAAATATATTCATAAGTATAGCACTTAATTACTTAGAATAGTAAAAGGCTTATTTATGTCATAATAACCATGAATATGTTATTAAAAGTCTCATTTAGTAATGTACAATTAATTCTAGTATATTAATATTAAAGGAATTAAATAAACAATTTTTAGTATACGTATAAATTCTATTTAAGGAGAAAATCGAAAGAATAGAATTTTATTACTAAAGAAATCGATAGTTATATTGATAGTTATATTGGTAAATATAGGTTTCTTACTAAAGAATTAGAGAATTTGTTTCTAACTATAAAATGACCTTTTTAATAGACATCATGATTTTGATTTAATAAGATTTGTTATAGATGTTTAAGTGTAGCCGTACTAAATAGTAATACGTCTAATAATGATATAATAACTTAAATAAGTGCTCACACTGTCATAACTAAAATGATAGTTAATAATATACTAATAAATATAGTATTCATTTTAATTATCTGGATTATTTGTTCCTACAATAGAATTAAAGATAATTAATATATTAATTATTCTTTATCATAATTTATTAGTCAAACATATTGTCAACTTGTTCATAACTAGTTATATGAGCTTGATTAATTATTTTATCACATTTAGTCCATGTTATATAAATCATTTAGTTTTTCCTAAAGGGTAAAATAAAGTAATAACTAAAATGTTACTTTATATATACTTCGAATATAATAATATAGGCTATGTGTTTTTAAATGAAATTAAAAGATAGTTGTTTGTTCATTGTCTTTTACATAAAAGTTCATTTAAGGCATATACCATAACTTTCCATAAATAGGTGTTTAATATAATTATGATCTTTTCACATAAAAGTTGTTTATGAGGTTGTTATAAATGTAATGTTTAATAATATATTTTATAACTCATTAACGTTAGATATATAACATATATCTTCTCTAAAAGGTTAAAAAGGTTTAATATTGTTATAAATGTTTTATCATCTTATAAACCCTTAATCTTAGACATATCACGTTTTATAAAAGATTAAATTGGTGAACCTAATATTTGTATATTTTAATATATTTTAAGCTCATGTCTTGTTTTATAAAGTATAGATCACACATTTTTGAAAAGAATACCTTTTTATTATAACCCTTGCGTGTAATGTTTTTGAAAAGTAAACGCTCTTTTCGTTAGGCTTTCTTTTAGCTTTACGTATGGTGAATGTTGTATGTTATTGAGTGGTCTTTGTTCTTCTTGTTTGTTTGTGTGATATTCAGTAGTTGATCTAGTAGTTGAGAATCAAGATATATTCCATAGAAGAACCTCGAGTTCCAATAAGCAAGGCAAGTGGACTTCTCCCTCTGCATACTCTGTTTGATCCCAAACAATACATTTAATAAATTTATTCTTTTGGATATATGCATAATTTGACGGGTCACCTATTTAGATAACCTTTCCAAACTTACTCCTTGTTTAACCAGGGATTATGATTTAATCATGTAGCTATGCTATTGCTACAACTTAACTTTATGCAGTCACTCCCGCTTATGATATTAATGTTCCAAAATGGTAAGTTTACATTATTGTTGTTAACCCGATGGTTAAACAAGATTATTACATATTAATTGGAACATGGAGTGACCACCCGGGAAAACAGTGCTACCATGAGAATTATCATGGCTCTAGTCTTGGCTAAATAACTAGGGAAGTCTTATGTTGGTGTTGGTCATGGTCGACCGGAACGGGGGCACCTGGCAAGCGCTTATAGTACCGGCTCAGGCAGATTGGATATGGGCATAGTTCCCAAAGCTTTACCCTGTGGACTGGACTATAAGTTGGTTATGGTAGGTGTACCTTATGCAGTTGACTATTTCCAATATTTGCGTAATGAGGACTCTAGGGAGAAGCCTCGTAGTGAGACCCTGGCCATTCACCTCAGAAGTGAATACGGGTCTAGCTAACCCGGGCTAGAAGGGAATCATGACTCATGGGTAAAGATGCGCCACCTCTACAGAGTGTAAAACTGATATATCAGCCGTACTCACGGTTATGAGCAGCCTGGACTCCTCACATGATAATTGAACTTGAAGATGAAAATAAATCGAGATCCGATGATCTGCCAATGGTTTGCTTAAGTGGTTTCACTTAAGTGTTGTTGATATATTCTTATACCTTTGTTTAATGGGAATACTTGGGATTCACACTTATTAGTAAGACAGGTGTTGTTAATAAAACGTTGACCAACTAAAATGCTTACTGCTCAACCTTAGCCTCACCTTGTTGAACTTGCATTAGTTTTTCCCCCACTTGCTGAGCCTCGACCATAAGTGAGCTCACCCTTGCTTAATTTTGATCAGAAGTTTGCATATGAAGTTATGATGCTGAGCTCCATGGATGCTAGTCTAGTGATACCCCCGGTCATCTTCCTGTGGATGGATGTCCATGTTCGCTGTACTTTGATGAATAAAGGTTAAGACATTATGTCTGTTCGAAGTGTAATATGTTAATATAATCGTTATTTATGCTCTTATGCATTGTTCTTTTGATATATTACACTTGTGACGTCAACATATGTGGTGAAATAGATCCTGGCACACATATGCTATGCACCCGGCTCTGCCCTTTTGGAGACGGGTGTGATAGCTGCTATAGAAGACAACACATTATTTGCAGTTTATTTTACTCAAATTTTAAAGTAAAGTTCCTTTACTCTTTTTTCTTTCATCATGCCGATTTAAGTATTTTAGTAAAGTGGATCTAACTTTAATTCGTCTTTCAGAGTTTGTTGCTGAGCAAGGCCCTAAAAATGAGCAGGATGACGAAGATAGGAAAAATGAGTTTGTTATCAAAGGCTTGGAAAAGAGGATTAATAAACTTGAAACTTCATTGATGGAAAAAGATAGCCTGCTGCATTTGGCCGAAGGTTCTCTCGTCGAAGTTCAATCTCAAAATGAAAAATTGTGCAAAGAGCTGGAAGGAGCTCGTAAACTTTTGGAATGGAACTCGGATCGCTTCAATCGTGAGTCAGAAACGCTAAATGCGACAATCAAGGCCGAAGTTCAAAAGAATCATAAACTGAACGAAACGATCAAAACTCTTCGAAATAAATGCTTCAGCTTTACTACTCAATGCATCGCTCGGCTGAAGGGTATCTTCAATTCTGTTGGAGCCACATCTGAAGTAGTTAATCTTTCTGCTGAAGATATTCTTGGGGCTCTTGGCTGCATTGAGAAAGAAGTTGACGTTCTCGACAAAGTTATAACTGGCCACGGTGATTTCTGTGCGCTAGTGGCTTCTCGTGGCACGGCTGCTGCTTTCATCAAAGATGGGTGCAATCATATAAGAGCTGTTAATAGGCCAAACTTCAGCCTTTCGCCGTCTAACCTAGTTGATATTCCAGCTGAAGCTCGAAGCATAGGCAACAGATTCGTCACTCAAATCTGGGCCAAAGGCAGCCAAGAGATGGTTGGAGACGAAGCTCGAAACCTACTTAACAAAGTATAGAAAATCTCTTTACCTTTATGCCTTTATTTTATATTTTTCCTTGTCATTTTTCAAGGTGATATTGCTGAAAGCTAATGAACCGAAGCTTGACTTCATTTCTTGCACCTTCGGTTTTGTCATCGGACATCTTCCGAAGCTTCTGCTTCCTTGGTCTAATGGCTAGGTCTACATTGAGTGATTGTTCAATGACATCTCTGTTGACACCACAAAGATCATTAGCTGACTAAGAAAAAACATCCTTGTTGTTGAACAGAAACTTTAACAGAGTTTTCTCTTGTTCATCAGACAATTGGGACCCCAACAACACTTTCTACTCGGCTATGTCTTCGCACAGAAGCATAGGCTTTGGTTGATCTGCTGAAGCAGCCTTGTCTCTTTTAAGTACATACTATTGATAAGCTTTGGCTTCATCTATGTTATGGATGGTCTTTGAATCTATCCAGTTCCCTTCAGCCCTTCTAGCAGCCCCTTGACTTCCATGCACAGCGATAGGACCTTGGTCAGATGGTATCCTCATGCACAAATATGTTGGATGGAGTATTGCTTCGAAGGCATTCAGTGTCTCTCGACCAATGATTGCATTGTAAGGATAGCCCATATCGACAATGTCAAATACAACTTGTTCTGTTCTTGTGTTATGAATATAACCGAAGGTGATTGGCATTGTTATCTTTTCAAGTGCCACTATATGCCTTCCTCCGAAGCCACACAAGGGGTGTGTTGCATCATGTATCTTGTCATCATGCTCTTGCATCTGCCTGAAGGCTTTTGCGAAGATGATATATGTTGCACTACCCGTGTCTACAAAGACATTATGAACCAGAAACCCTTTGATAACATAAGATATGACCATTGCATCATTATGCAGGTAATACTTGAGCTGAAGGTCTTCCTAGGAGAATGTGATTGGTACATGAGACCACTTAGATTTGATGAAGGGTCCTTGCACTCCAACATGTTGTACCCTTCTCTGTGCTTCATTCTTTTGCTTCTTATTGGCTGGTTCAGAACTTGAACCGCCTATGATTGGAAGCACCAGCTTCCTAGCCAAAGGTGTCACAACTTGGTCACCTTGCGAAGCCATCGCCATGGTTGTGGAAGTGAGTTCACCGGAGGTGGGCGCCAAGGTTGTTCACTTGTTCTCAAATGTTGTGAACCAAGAACAAGGCAACACAATTGTTAAAGGTTAAGGACCTTCGTCCTCCAAAGCATTATCTCCTTTTGGATATAATGATCTTCATACGAAGGTCATGAAGGACACACCTTCATCATTTATGAGAATAAGAATACATAAAGGTAATATGTGAAATCCATTCATTCATTCATATGTATTTCATGATATACATGTGAACATTAACAGAATTTATATTACATTGGTACCTTCTGCTTGTTCGAAGGTGTTGACGCGAGAGCAATTATAATCCAGTGTGAACTGACGGTGGTACGGTTCACCTGTTTATAGGCGCGGGACGCAGCCCAGGTGAAAATACATTTGTGACCTCAATTTGTATACACAATCGTAACATAAGTCATCAGGGATTAACTGGTCTTTTCCTCTTTCAGCGTCATGCTTGACCTTCGTCACCACCTTAAGCCGAAGCTGTCGTCCTTCGATGGTAGATTCGGTATTCGTCATTATGGCTCTCAGATGGTATCTTCGTTTCAAGGACCTTCGGCAGAGAGGATCCTCAACATCACTTTGTCATTGATGCCTTTGACTTGAGGACCTTCGGCGGAGAAGAAGACCCCCAACAGATACCAATTGAAAGGAATCGAGATGCCTAAGAGGGGTGAATTAGGACTTCTAAAAACTTTGCTAATCAAGGCTACAAATAAATCTCTAGAACAAAACCTATGCAAGTAAGCAAACTAGGTTTTGTCTAAGTGTTGCTATCTCTATCGTAAAGGAGTTTTGCAACCTAAGTTCCAATCCTAACAATTCTAAATTAGGAATAGAGAGAAAGGAACTTAAGTACTTGAATTTAAATGTGGAAGCTAAAGAGCAAAGATAAAGAAGCAAACTCTCGTGGACGACGTCGGTATTTTTTTACCGAAGTATCCAAAACTGCGCAAGATCCCGAATAATCCTCGTTGGTGACCCTAAGCAAAGGGTAGCCCACGTGAGGTCCAAGCACCATGGACGAGTAACTCCGTAGACAACCATGGGCCTTCTCCACGCACAAGTGGTACTCCGCTTATGGCTCCTCTCGGACGCTCACCGTCGTCTCCACTATCGAGCTTCCGGTCGAAACGCTGCGAGTCTCGTTCCCTCCAGTACAAGGTGGTGGTTGTATCACAAACGCGGTTGATACAGTCTCGCAAGACTCCCGCCCCACTCGATTCAATTACAACTGCTTGCGCAAGAGCTGAGGGGTTTTGTGGGTTTATCTAAACTCACTCAACTAACTAGGGATCACCTAGAGTAAGCGCAATAGCGGTCTAACTAACCTAAACACCTCGCAAAGCGCCTACGCTAATCATCGAGTGTTTCTAATAAGCACTTGGGTGTTGGCACTTGGAAATGTATATGGACTTGCTTGATATGTTTCTTGAGCTTCCACACCTTTAAATGGTCGGTTGGGTGGAGTATATATAGGCCCCAACTCAATTATAGTCGTTGGAGGAAAGTTGCTGCTCTCTGCGGCACACCAGACCGTCCGGTGCTTGACACCGGACTGTCTGGTGCAATTAGCCGTTGAATATATCTGTTGGAAGTAGTCGTTGGCGCGCTGTCAGCTTCACACCAGACTGTCTTGTCCTGGCACTAGACTGTCCGGCGGCTCTCCTCCGTGATTCCACCAAAACTAGTCGTTGAGCGACTAGCCATTGGTGCACCAGACAGTCTGCGGTAAGGTGCCGAACTGTCCGGTGAGCCTCCAGTGCACCACTAGTGCACATGCTCATAGCCCATCTTTAGATTTCTTCACTCTTTTGTTGGGCTTCTTTTGGTCTTGTGTCTTGGATTTTTGCTGAGGATTTGTTAATCTTTCTTAAGTCTTTTTTTAGGTCTTATTTTAAGGTGTTGCATCCTCAGAGTATTAGTCCAATCTATTTCGCATCGTGTGAACTTTAAAACACAAACACTTAGAAACACCGAAATCCTTAATTAAATAGGTTGGGATTCATTTTCCTTACAATGTTTATCACACTGTAACTCAAGCAATACAATCATGTTATGCCCTAGCTATGTACAATTTTTCTTCTTAGTAGTTGAAGGAGATTCTAATAGGTGAGCCCTTGCTACAATGATGTTAGTATGTGAGTCCAAATTGTGCCAGCGAGACAAGGATCTAGGAGTTAGATTAAATGGTTTGGGTAGGCGAGTGGTGGAATACTTGGTTTTATTAGTTAGGAGTGAAGTAAACCAATAGCCATAATTAAGAGGTTATATAGGCTTTTTACAATGAATTAAACACCAACTGGTTGTAGATAGGAGGCAACCGAAGGAGAAGAGTGAGGATGACTGAAATGTGGGGTGCACTTGGATCAATATCGAAGAGAAAGAGCCCATGCAGTTGCTCTCACTAGTCACTAACAATCGGGTCTTCGAGATGAACGAAGGAGAGATGCCATGCAGCTGCATGTGTTCAACTTGATGACTACCAAAATGGCTTCAAAACCAGAGATCGATGATCTAGGAGGCAGGTGCATACAGCAGTAGACGAGAGGAAGTGCATTAATATGTTCTCTTTGCATCGATGACCTAGAGAGAGCGATGAAGCATGACGCGTTCGTTTACAGTTATTAGCTACTCAGAAATTAAGATTAAGAAACACCTACAAAAGTCGCCTTGATCACTTTATTACATGAATTATCCTCCAAACATGATTCCTTAGCCATGCCACTTCCCGGGGATCCTGGCAATTAGCTATCGGTGAACTCAAGCCTGGTCAATAACTTTTCACTCCAATATAGGAGTATGTTGTATTGTTTAAAGTTGCTGTAGTCTCAGGTCAAAATGTTGCACAGCTACCTCCTACGCTTTGGTTCCTTCCTCGTCCCTGAAGTATACCTCTCCATGTTGCTCTTTTCCCAGAGGTGTCTTCTCACAAGGTCCTCCTTCCTGGACTCATCTGAAACACACATTATTATACAGACTATGGTCATTCCAATAATGCAAATAAAAGTAGGCCAGGATGCTCTTTTCCCATTGTTTAGCTCAATAATGCAAAAATGTTGTCTACAAGTTTGTACTTTTTGAGATGATTTTGTGGTGAATGTATTTTGATATTAAGCTGTTAAGACTACATTATGCACTACACCAATGAAGTACTTTTCCAAACCTTTCCGTGAACAGCAAAATAGACATGCCAAATTTATTAGCATTAGTTCTTCTGCTTAGATTATGCTACCCAGCAACCTTTACCACCATAACCTCGCAAACTCAATCTCAAATTTGTTAGATGAGTTCAATTTGTATAATTACCCATATTTTTCCATGCATTCGCAGGTATTTGGAGTGAAATCCAGGTCAAGTAGCAAGCATCCTCCATGTATATGGTAATTTCTTTACCCGGTATCTCCAAAACCAACAAATCTTCCAAGTAAGCGCCTGCCACAATAAAAGTTACAGATGCAGTTCAGAAAATATGTTCATGTCAAATTTCTAATGAAGAGCAGGTAAGTCAAAACGGTAGATGTTGCAGGTGGGTCTTGCAATTTGCTCAGCTCAAAATGGGCGGAGTTTAGAAGGTATGAATTGACCTTGCCAACAGAGTAAGGCCAAAGTACAAATTGGACACCAAACAGCCTCCAAACAGACGGTTTTTCAACCCCATGAATTTGCAATTCAACTTCATTACTTAGCTCTTCTTCAACTTTCCTACATTAGAAATAAAACAATTATAAGAAACAAAGCTATTATACCCAGTATCAAAAGCTAAACATACACTGACAAGTGACAGAAAATTAAGCAGTAACGAACACCTTTCAGATTAGGTAGACTGCATGTAAACAACATCAGCAGAAGGAAAACTTATTATGTACATCCAGAACCCATCATGATATCAGCATGTACCTTTCTGAAAATACTATTTCTAAAAGAATAAATTGAAAAGCAAAGTATCCTATCATCTATCAAGCATGTTAAACACTTTCCAACATCAAACTGACAATATACAGAACATCTCTTCAAACTTTTAGATCTCTTGAAAGTAACATATAAATAGAGCTGGACTTTGTCCCAAATAAATAAGCCAAAAATGGAAGAAGCTAATCAGAAGTCTTTTTTACTTATCCACCTGCTTGATGCCCTTCTTTTTGCTAGCAATTCCTCCTGTTCGCTCATACTCCAAAGCTTTTAACCTATTTTTGTAAGCAGGAGTTTGCTTGACACTTTTCATGGCCTGCAATAAAGGTATTACACTATCAACATTTGTACAAGATCATGCTCAAGCATGGTTGTTATGGCATCGCTAAATTGTTGCAAAATCGTCGCTTAAGCACTAAGGCGCTAGAGAATAGACGATTTAGGCGACGCCTTAGGTTTTACGAGTATGGCGTTCGCGAGGCGTCCATGGCATCCTTCACGGCGCCTTAATCCCTGTAGTGGACACCAAACGAGTGGTTTAGGGTAATAACCCTAGCCCACCCATCACCCCGCCCAAAACCTGCCCCTACTCGCCCCGTCCACCGCGCTGCTTGCCAGCTGCACGCTACTCCACCCCACGCCGCACTGCCCCCATCGCCTCTACTCACCCGCCCATCGCGCGCTCCTAGACCACGCCCCGCGCCGCCCCGCCCCTCCACCACCTTTGCTCACCATCCACCACCTCTGCTCGACCCTCCACCGCTCTGCGCCTCTGCCCTCTGCGCCTCTGCCCCTAGCTAGTAAGCCACACCTCTATCCCTGCTGCTCTCTCCTCTATCCCTTCTACTCTCTCCACTGTCTCATGGTCAACCATTATACTACACAAGGAGGGACCAACAAGTGGAGGATGAAGACTTAGAAGAGGGTGATTCAAGTATGGGAAAGGGGATGAGGATGAGATAGTGAATGATGGGGAGGATGTTGATAGTCAAGAAGAAGGTCCCATAGAGCCTGAAAATGGTGAAGATTCCACCACCAATGCAAGCAATGACTTGATGCATGAATATGCCTAGATGGAGATGACTTGCGTGTTGAGAATCTGAATTAATCTTCTATTGTGTTCTTTTGTGGACTTGTTACTTTATAAAGTTATGAACTATGCATTGTGGACTTGTTAAGTTGTTATTTTTATGAACTATAAACTATGTTATTTTGCAAACTATGATATGCATTAGGACTTGTATGTCCTATAATATTTATGATCTATCTATTTAATTATGTATCTTTTTGTTATTATTTGCCTTACTTATATGTCTATGAAGTCGCCTCATGCCTAAGGCGCTTAAAAGGTAAAAAGGTCCTAGACTGCCGTAGGTCGCCTTATCACTGTAACAACCATGTGCTCAAGCACATGTTTGTGCTTCCATTTCGTGAGTAAGCAAAGGATATAGGACGACATGTTTCTTTATGTTGAAACTCATGGGAATACGGCATATATAGAGATAAATAATGCATCAGATAGTTCTTTAGTCCAAAGCTTTCTCATGTAAACATAAAAATCAATATTGGGCAGACCCAATGCTGAGGAAAGGATAAACCAAGGCAAACCTTCTGCACAAATGCAGAGAGGCTGCTTTGAACCCATAACTTGGTGACTCAATGAGACAACTCTCATCACTGAAACAGGCCTGCCCTTTCAACATAAAACCAATATTGATTAGAGAAAAATTACAGATGAAACTTATATTGTATCTAATCTAATTCAATAAAACTAGTTCAATTCAACCTACTATGCTATGTTTTGCCAAGAGCAAAACTGTGTGTACAGTTTTAAACTTTAAATGACGGCAACATTGAGATTGTATAGTAAAAGGTTCAGCAGAATTAAGTGGAAAAGCTGAAAATAAAAATAAAATAATGCACAGATAGCTAAAAATCTGCATCCGCTCTTTTGAAGCAATATACCCGATCGCATGTACAAATTTCTTAAAGCATGCTGTCTATTAGCATTGAAATCCTGTGACAACTTTATATTTGCCTTCAATTCCTTGTTCATACCTGGTTATACCTCGTTAGCTGATTAATGTATTGAAATGCTGAAACAATTAGAAGAAGACCAATCAACACTGCACGAGGATCCTACACATAGGCAGTGCAGTTAGTTGTAGTACTATCAAGGAGAACATTGCTGCACAAACTTTTCATGGATGGAAAAATCAACCGTTTTATGTCCATAGTATGCCCTATAGTACTGAGCTGTGTTATAGAAACCTGAAATGAACGGGAGACACAATCAGTAACAGTGCGCAGCTGTCAAAGACAAAACACAGAACCACCCTTACTTAGATTTTATCTCCATAATTATTAAATATGGAATCTTGTGAACACAAATATGTTGTTGGTTATACAAGAAGGGATCGAGTCCAGGACGATGCCATATGCGATAGGCTAGAGCTAGCATCAATTGAAAAAACGTGTCCAAGATGATTTGGACATGTCCAACGGACACCTCCAAAGGCATCATTGTGGTAGTGAAATCCTAAGGCGCGATAGCAATAAAAAGAGAGCAGGGAAAGGCCGAAGTTGACATGGGAAGACACAATAAAAGAAGACTTGAAATAATGAAATATACCCAAAAAATTAGCATTGAATATAAGTGCACTGAAAACAGTTATCAATATGCATGAACCTTAAGTTGTGGTTTTTGTTGGATTTCAACTCAGGTCTACCCTAACTTGCTTGGGACTAAAAGATTTTGTTGCTGTTGTAATCTTGTGGAGAACACAAATTTGAATTTTTTTGGTTCTCATAAATAAATTGAGCAATAATTGATTTCTGAATTCAAATGCTCCAGTTTTCAGGTTATGGGTATCCATTTTTTTTAGAAAAAGGTATAGGTAGGTAACGTAGGTTTCTTCAATGAAGTAACTTTTTCAGAAAAAACTGATTTCTATGTATTTTCAAATTCAAACTTAAACCCGAGATGAATCTTTGAGTTAGAAAATTAATTAAGTTAAACAATAAATAAGCTAAAATAGTACATATGTAGCATACTTCTGCTAGTTTTGCTACCCTTACTAGGCTATACTGGACATGCATTTTCACAAGAGCTGTTACAGATATAATGGTGAGTAAACCACAAAACTCATCAGGTCTTCTATGGAGTAGATAAAAAATAATCCAGAAAGAAATGTTTTGGGAAACGATATGTAAAAATAGATAAGAATGAAAGAAAAAATCAAATGAACAACACAATTCTTTTTATAAGCACAAGCTTTTCTTAGAGTCCTAAGACTAAGACGCTAAAGGTAGGAATGTAAATGGTACGGATATTATCCGTCTGTATTTGAATTCGATCCGTCTAAGAGGGTTGGTGTCATAGTAGGAATCACCCCTTTCTTCTCAGATGGTCCAGTATATTGGTCAAGGCAGTTCACTTGTAGAACCACTGATGCTTGCTGTGGGCTGGGCAAGTATGGAGGTCTATTCTATTCATGTGTGTTCTTCCACGGATGGCATGCTGCGACGCATCGAGCCATGTCGTGTGCAATTCATCTAACTAACTCCACCTTCCTCCTACGGCCTGGGACTTAGAGTGACTTGAGTGGAAGTGGAGATCCGATCCGTATCCGATCTATATCCGTATCCATATGCTCAACAGTCAAAGTTGAATATTTAATATGTCGATCTATTCAAATCTTACCCGACACAACTCGATAATATTTGTATCTGATCTGAATCTGAAAAAAATATGAAACGAGTAATATCCGCCAGTACCCGATCTGATTACATCCCTAGCTAAAGGTATAGTTGAGAATAGTATTGACATCATGGAACAAACATCATTTACTATTACTGCTTCGAAAAATGTAACAGGAAAGTATGTTTAGCAGCTAATAGATTGACAAGGTTCCAACGGACCTCTTCATTCAGATGAAGACATAACAAGAAATCTAGCGAGTAACAATGAAACAAACGGTGGCAAATACTGAGGATGGAATTATAAGAAAAAATAATGTTCAGCATCTAATATATGTGTTTACTGAGGTCTGAAAAGGCTAAAGATCTAATTAAGTATTCACTCATGTAAAAAGTGAGTTTGGACATCTGACAGATACAGGCTGTGTTTGGATGCCATATAGATTGTGTAAGCTAGACTTCTTTTTGTAGAAGCTGACCAGAAGCTTTGTGTGTTTGGGGTCCAAGCTGATTCTATAAGCTAGCTTTTAAAATCTCCTATAATCCAAACTGCACACATAAGATCAATCATTCGTATCTAACAATGTTAAAGCAAAAGTACACAGTAGTAAATAGTATGTAAATAGGTAGATAAATGTAAATTAACTGCACATAACTATTTAAACAAATATAACTATGTGACCATAGAATGTGAAAAAAGGGTACATTCTTACAAGTCAAAATGCCTCTAGTCTAGTAACACAAAGCAGAAAAGTATTTAATTGAATGATGAAGAGTTAATAATAGCATGGTTAAATTATTTTCATGGCAGGGAGGGAATGCGTGTTTACCTCCTCCGGATGTTCAATGGCAAAGTCATACTGCGCCCTAGTGGATTCATCCTTCAGAATCTGATGGATAAGAACAATTGTGACAGCTCAGGAACCGAACATTTGGAAGGGAAAATTAGGAAGGGGGGATGGGTTCACCAATTCAAAGGTATAAAAAAATAAGAATCAAACAAAGGGCAAGGCAAGATGCAAGTAGTGGTCAGCAGCAACATGCCACACAAAGGAACTACTTAATTTCATCATGCAAGATCAGTATGCTTATTACGATTCCACATTTTAGAAAGGAGACAGAAATATGCACAAATCACCTCAACCAACTACAATAAAAGTTGGTTTTGCAAGTTTCAGCTTCTGATGCAAGCAGGCTTGTCCACGGTCCGCAATAGGCATTTTCGTGGATTCCGTGAAATCCGCAAAAGTGGCCTATTTGTGAACAAGCCTGCTTGCATGAACAACATGGCAAATATGTCAAGCTATTTGCAAATGTTATTTCAATTATTTCTCTGTAGGTAGAAGTTCTTGAGCTAGCAAATAATATGATCAGAAATTAAGAATAATCTAAGCTCTTTTCCTGCCATGGGTCATAATGGTTCTTGAGCCACCAAATGAAGTCATTGATTACCAATTTCATATCAGCACTGCTCACTCATAAAAATGAGTTATTCGATCAAACCTCAGAAAAAATTAAAACCCAGAGGACTCAAATAAATTAAGCAAGATTAAATTCAAAAAGGAAAAACTGTCACAAGTTGAAAATTTAAGGACATGTATAAAGAGAAAGGACCATGCATTTGCTATCTCAGTTTTTTACAGAACTACATATTTAAGGACATTTCAGAGACTTCAAGAACAGATGTGGTTATATCACCTCAGAGAACAGTTGTCAGAAATGCACTTACGAAAAAGAACTATTAAATCCGTGGTTTTGTTAACATCAGCATTTTAATCTCCAGCTAAGGCATTTAGCAGATGAGTTCTAACAGCTAGCTTGACAAGCGCCTACCATTTTAGAGTGACATTCCAAATATTGTGGTTACTGTACCGATTTGAACAAAATAGACGAATGGAATTCATTAACGTATCAGTGCACATGGTCAGTCTTCCACCATTGGCACCAAAGCGTGGAATTAGAAAGTAGATCTTGGGCACCACGAATGGTGCAGGCAGCCGGGAGCCCAGGAAGATATGCAAGCAAGATAGAAATGGACAGGTGCGTCCACGCCAGACCTCGTAAGCATTGGCGATCTTGACGAAGAGCTTCCGCGACTCCGGATCGGGATTCTTGTCCGGGTGGCTGCACAGCACATAAATTGCAATAAACGGTCATCGCCGGGTCGTATCGGGGGCAAGCGCCGAGGAAGGAGGCCAGGAACTCACTGTTTGAGAGAGAGCTTGTAGTACGCTTTCTTGATGTCTGACGCGTTCGCGTCCTGCTTAACCCTGTGCCACATCGATTGCTGAGCGGGACAAGAAACCGGTCAAATGGAGGGAAAGAGAGGCAGATGGTACCCTAGGAGGTCGTAGCAGTCGTCTTCGTCGCAGTAGATGGCATCACAAGCAGGGAGGAGGAGGAAGAAGAACAGAGAGAGGAGCTGCGAAGCGGCAGCCATGGAGGCGGATCCGAATTGATTTTGGGTTAAGGTGGAGTGATTTTAGTTGTTGCCCCCCTAAATACGGTGGCCCTCACATTATATAATTCAGTTTAAATATAAGTTACTAGGCAAACAAATCGCACATGTTATTGAAAACACATGTGGTTGTGGATTATATAATTTAGGTATCTAAATTATGATAATCTATAAACAGTTATTAGATGTTTATTTAGATTATTTTTTAGTTTTTATCCATAATTTTATGTAAACAAACATCTCTAATAGGAGTATAAAACTAGATTATATAATCTGGATTATATAGTCTATATATAATAAGCTGAATTATATAATCCTACAAGAAAACAAACAAGCTCCGCATATGTTACTATTTTATTTTCTACCCCTAATTTTATTTCTCTTTAAAACATGACCACATACTCGTTTATGGATTGTTTGTGAGTGAAGGGATTGGAGTGGATTAAGAGGTTAAAATATCTTACTATTCAGAAACAAGTTATTCCTGCACTTGCCTTATAAAAAACACTCCCAAAACATTGGTTCTAACTACTCCATTCCTTCCATAAAAAAGGCTGGTTCATTTCTACTATTCGGTTCCAAGAGGCAAGAACATAATGGCACCAAGAGTTCATGTAGCAAATAATGACTTATCTAGTGCACATTTATATAGAAAAGAACTGGAACAACATGAACACATATTTCATGTTATCCAACATAATGGCAAGTTTCACAGTCAAGTAAAAAAAGGATCTAGTGCACGTTCAGTCAAATAGCAAGTGCTAACATGAGTTCTAAAATAAAATTCTAGCCACATGAAATCTATGACCAACAAGTTTATTGACGAAGCATCCAGTAGCATAGTATAGTTTTTTAGACCCAGAATCATTCACTTTTTGCATTTTCTTCGAGTAATCTTCCTTGTAGTCTTTGGTGTAGGCTTGGAACGAGATTTGGTTGCCCAAACAAGTCCTAGAGGTATGGCATATCCTTGACTTATGCCTTCATCAAACATTAATAATGCAAATTGCCTTCAATTCAATATGCGGACAATATATCAAATAATACAATTGGTTGCATTGAGATGAAAATAGTATATGTTACCTCTTGTGATAGGTTTGAAACTAATATTAGTTAAGTCATCTATCACCATTGGGGAGAAGCCTTTTGAAAGGGAAATGGGCTATATGACATTTCTATATTGGTTTTGGTGTTTAATGACCAACACAACAGTGTGCTCTAACTAATTTGCTAAGTATGTGAATGCAGGTTCATAAGAATCAAATGAGGTATTCAATGCAACAAATAGCTCAATTCAAGGCTAGAAAGGGCATGTTTAGGTTAAGGTAAACTATGAGTGGTTCATAAGTTTGAATAACTTCTAAATGCCCTTAGGAACATAAATTGTGTACCTTAGAAGGATTAAAAGTTCGAATTTTGGAAAATGTGTATTTGGAGCCAAGATTAAGCCAAAACTGGAAATTGAGTGGGATGAATCAAAAAGGTGAAACCTATGACTTAGACTAGTTGGACAGACTCTTGATAAGTTTGTCTAAGTCATACGAATGCTCTCAAAGACAGGCAAATGAAATCAAGGAAGAAAGCCCAATTTGGACTTACCTCCAGCTAGTCTACGACACATCAAACTAGTTCGGTGTTGCACAGGACCAGTTATAGTGAAGGCAGACTTCGAGCTTCAGTGGATTGATGCACCAGACCACCTACGCAGAGAACTTATTTAGGGCTTGCTTGGCTCGGTGCACCGAACCAGTCCGGTGGTGCAGCGATCGACTTACGCAGAATAGTTGTCTTTGAAGAAGCTAAAGTACATGGAGCATTGGACTAGTCTGGTGTGCACCTGGCAAGGCAGGCTTTCTGCTGATTTTCGCAGATTGATAGAGGCCCCGTGGTGCCCGACTTGTACTGCAGGAGGTCCGGTGCACCTAAGGAAGGTGCAGATTTTTGGGATTCCACCCAACTGCTATTTGGGTAGTTGGGGGCTATAAATACCACCTGAACTGACCCATTCTGAACATAAGAGCTATGATTCAACTACTAAAATCTAGAGCAACACTTCTGAGAGATCAAAAGCCTCATAAGTGCCCATTAGTGAGAATTATGCAAGTGATAGCCATTCTAGAGTGATTCTTGATAGTGCCTTGTGTGATTGCATTAGATAAGGGTGTGTTGTTGCGATCTTGTGCTCTTGTGTGTTGAATTATGATCTCTCATCTTTGTAAAAGCTAGCAAGAGGCTCCAAGTTTGTGGAGTGCCTTGTGGAGAATAAGGTCTCTCGTCACAAGATCTAGAAGGCTCAAGCTTGATCTTTGGAATTGCTTAAAATGGTTGAAAGAGACCCGTCCTTCAAGACACCTCAATGGAGACGTAGGTTCATTGTAACCGAGCTTCGGTAAAACAAATCGATGTGTCTCTTTGTGTGTGTTTGTTTTTTCTTGTGATTTGTTCTTCTCTTTCCCTCTCTAAGTTCTCTTGCATCGATCTTGATTCAAATCTTAAGTGTTGCTCTAAAGTTAATTCTGTAATTATTTGAGAAACACTTTGCAAGAAGAACCCCTCTGCATACTCTGATTCTATTTTCTCTTGCTCTAACAACTAATTGGGATCAAGGTTTTTTTAAGTGCGTAGTCAGGTGTCGCCTATTCACCCCTTCTGGGCGGCTATCACCTTTACCGTAGGTCCTCAAATTGATAGCCTCTATTGTTTTACGTATAGCTCAGGGACAAAAAGCATGTTTCAATTGAAAGCTTCATCAAGGCAAAGGAAGGAGGATAGCTTCGTCAGCGTGACCAAAGCATGGTGTTTTTGTATTGTTGAATCTCAATCCCAAGAACAATGCTCAGATGAAGCTTCGATAAACCCTAGTGTTGGGAAGATGAAGGTATCTAGGAGAGACGTATACGAGATGTCTCATGGGAGAAAAGGCAAAATTACCCCTCGTATATTTTGTGAACTCTATACATAGGAATCAAGGTAGTAATGTAATTTTACACAAAGTTGTATAGTGTCATGTCCCTATAAATAAGTACACTGGCCATGCATGGGTAGAAACCTCTCGACATTCGTTCACTACATTCGGAGAGCTCTGCCTTCGAAGAATTCTCTGAGGATCTACTTTAAATGCCTTGAGCTTGTTTTGAAGGTATTTATGTAAATCAATAGAAAAAAATAATGAAAATGGGTGGTCACATGTTCCTCTTGCTTGATAATTATTTACATATATCCCTCATTCAATGGCTTTTCAACACTCTTTTACCCTTCTTCTCTTGCCTTGTTTCCATTTTGTAGCAAGGGGAGAAGGTATCGTAGCTTTAATTCTGTTGTCCTATATGGTTCCTTGTAGGAGCTTTGATAGGTGACCAACATTGGCACCCAACTTCGGTGAATTCACGACCTAGCACAACCATCATGTCTCCGAAGAGGACAGGGGCTGGTAATGTTGGTTCCAGTTTTCATTCCACAAGATCAGGGGTGGTTCAAAGATGTTTAGCCTCTTAAAGATAATGATCGAAGAAGGGGAAAAGGAAAGTCACATATTCACCAACACAGGATGATCTGGACAAAGAAATTGAAACCATCAAATCTATCCAGAAGCAAGTCCAAGTACAAAGGTAGAAAATGCTTCGGGTTGCTTAGTTGCAAAACATATCAACAAAGCAACATAAGAGCTACATCACTTGAGAAGGGAGGAGAAACAAAGCCAAGATCAACATTGATATGACATAAGAGACCTCCATCTAGAAGGACAAACCTATGATGGCTTCATCTACGACAACACATCCCCTCTAGCAGTTGACCTTTAGGCAGCACCATGGCTATGTCTATATAGACCACCACAACTCCTCATATATTACGATCTATCAAACTTGAAACAATTTTTGATGAGATACAAAGCAATCATATCTTCGTATGGTGGAAACATAGCAATAATGGTGAAGTCCTTTGTCATGGTAGTGAGGAATGTGGCACAAACTTGATATTCCTCCCTTCGTCAGGATCAATCCCGTCGTAGTAGTTGCTCAAGGATTTGTTGCTCACAAGTTTTCATGTTTTTAGACAAAGCAGCAACTGACCATGCCCTATTTCAGTGCACTCAAGATTACGAGGAGTATCTCTAGGCTTATGTTTGATTGTTCCTTTGCCTTTGTTCTTAGGCACCAAGTGTTAGTGATGATATTATCGTCGAAGCCATGGTCAAGGGGCTTCAGCTAGAACCAGCATCTCAGTATTTTGCATGAAAGCTACCTCAATCCCTAGAGAAGCTACTTTAGAAAATGGATGGATGCATCGGAATGGACAATTACTTTCGACAACATCGACAAACAACACACACAAATAGAAATACCAAGAAACTTCTTCAAAAATTTAAGGCATGTTCGAAGCATTG